>CM076578.1:1725601618-1725818559 GCA_034641835.2 Pinus albicaulis | reverse complement strand
TCTATCTGCTAATCTGAAGCTATGAATCAGAAATGAACAATAAACATAAATGGAACAACAACATAAATTGAACAACAATTATAAACTTAACTAATCTCAATACTTCAACCCTGTCGACAGACAATACCATGAAACAATCAATCATAAAGAATCGTAAACTAGTAGAACAACAACTTAGAATTGAATATAGAACAGAAAAGCTTTATAACGATGGAAAGGTAAATGAATGCACTTCCTATAGATGATAAAATAGCAATGCAATTCGTTAATGATCACAATGAATATGTATTCAATCCAACGGCAGTCAATCAAATCTGCAATTGAAATAAACTTTAAACACAACTTCACACAATAGTAAGGAAAGATTAGAAATACAAACAACAAGGTAATTTCACCAGAGCCGGGCCCTTAGCGCCAGTGAGATACTGCTGGGCTACTTCAGAACTTAAGATATTAAATGAAACGTGTCTTGGATATTAATCGAACATAAAGTATTACAGAGACTGCTCTCTCAAAACCGAGAGTCAATAAACAATATTACAGAGGAAATTTTTTAATAATGAGAAATTATGACCTTTTCTAATCACCAAAGGCATTGCCTTATATAACAGACCCTGATGGACAAGACAAGGAATAAGATGAGTTTGAACAGCGATCCCTCAGGATCGAAGGATCTTGACGGATTCACTTCTCTTCATTTGGTTATCATATGGTTTACTTTGACCGAAGCCGAGCTATCCCTTGCCTTGTCTTGGCAATGCGTTCAGATTTCCTTGTCTTTGGATGGATGTGGTTTAACGCTGGTGGAGTATTAGTTGCATTAATCTCAGCCTCGCCTTTGGTACAGCTGTTCACTTCATCTAATTCCTGTTTTATCAATAAAAAACAACCTTTAGTCATATTTTTACAATAAACATAAACCTTTCCAATTCTACCATAATTCTTATAATAAATTACCTTCCTAAGGTAAAAAGGAGTATGTATATAGTAAAGAAAGAGAAAATACATGGTGATTTCATACCTTTTTCACTGCCCAACATACCCCCCCTGCTTAATCTTTTTCATGTCCTCATGAAAACTATAGTTCACATGGAGAGCAGTCAAAGAATAAGCCAGATAAGGTTTGTCATCAAAGGGTCTAAAACCATGTAGTGCAGCTAATTCCTCAAAAACATGCTCTATCTGTCCTTCAGGGAGTTCGTAAATGGCTTTGTAGTTTGAATCAAGATACCATGCAATGGGGCTTCGAAACCTACACCCTATCTAGAATGGTCCTTCTTTTAAAATGAGATGACTATAGGAAACCAAGCGGTCTGCAGCTAGCCCAAAGTTTTTATAATTAAATGGTTCTATATTTTGCACATTCTGATTAGAAATTCTCCATCGGACCTTAGCTGCTATGTAAGCCTGGTTTCTAATAGATAATAAATAATCTTTTCCATTCAAGATAACCGATTTGTGGATAGGCCCCAATGCTTGGATAACGCCTTCCTTTGTCATCAAACTTTTCTGCCTAGCCCAAAATTGAAATGGGTCCTGAGGTTCACTCCTAACCCATAAATCTAATTCATTTTCTTGCCTTTGAAAAGCATTATAGGCTTTAAGCCACTTTAACTGATTTATAGCAAAGGAAATAAATGCCTGATGTTGGACATCTCCCACAAAAGGGCTAGGATTTGATTCACAATCGTTTTCAAGTATTTGATTATGTAAATAAAATTCACACAAAAGGCGCTGTACTTTGATCCCATAAAGTTTGTAGCATGATACAAAGTCATCTATAGTTTTTAGCTCTATGGATTTCCCTGCCCTAACTGCCTTAATCTTTAGCTGTAAATATCTTTCTAGTAAAAATAAAGCATAGTTTTTGGCAGGGCACCTACAGGCTAAAACATCAATGTACAATGAGCAGAGAGTGTCCATTCGTTTGTAGGCTAATTTTAATTGATTCATTACCTTGTCAGCCTTTTCCTCTGCTTTCCGACACTTTTCGTGAGCTTCAGCTTCTGCTTCATGGACAATCTTCATCTGTTGCTGCAACTCCTGATATCTCTTCCTAGGGACAGTGTCCTCTTCCAACCTTTGCCTTTCTAGTCGGGCCTGTGCCAACTCCTCTTAGAGTCTGGCTAATGTCGGGTCACTAACGGTATGGTGACTACTAGCTTGCATGTTTTCACTTGAAGCGGGTCCCTCTGGAACAACTTGTGTCGGAACAGTTGTTTGTTGTTCCGTATCTCCATAATTAGGCTCAGGCATAGCCTCTGCAACTTGGGGGTTCCTCTTAGCGACCAATTTTCTTTTTTTCGAAGCTCGCTTAGTAGCTATGCTTCTTCTCTTAGGGGCTCGCTTAGGCATTTGTTTCATTCTCAGAACCCTCATGGTTTGCCTGAGCTGTTCCATGAGTCTGTGAAGCTTCATTCGTTCCCTCCGAAGCTTTTCAATCTCAGTTACTTTCCTCCTCTTTTTTAATGGAACAGTTGTTCCTTTATCTGAACCCGTTTTCTCAACAGGGTTTTGATCCATATCAGTCGTGCCTTCAGTTAGGTTCTCTTCTTGGTCTTCTGCTTGGGGTTCTTCTTCAGCACTCATATGCCCTTGGCTAAATTCTTTGGGAATCATATCCTCAGTTGACTTTGCAATCCCCTGAGGGCTTTCAAGTTGATATATTGCTTCAGTATTTTCTTGTTCATGCCTTTCAGGGGAAGCAACCCTTACTTTGCTAGGGTTTGTTGTTTCATCTAGCATTTCTTCAGCTGTTTCTTTGTTGACTACAGAGTGCTCCTGCAACTGATTAATATCAATGTTAAGGTCCAAAGGGCTATGAGGCTGCACATAATCACTCATATTGGCCAAAATCTGGGCCAATTGGTCTTCCTGTAAAGGGCTTACGGTAGCATTTTCGGGAGGCTCTATTACTTCTTTGTTGCTGCTACGATTATCTTCGTCCTCCTCACAGGTATGATAGCTTCCTTCTTCCTCATCCGAATATCGAATTTCTCCTTCAATTTCCTCTTCCTTAGTATTTCCTTCCTCTGCACTGGATTGTTTCTCACCACTGGTGTGGTGACTTATTTCTTCTTCATCTGAGTAGCAAATTTCTCCTTCCATTTTCTCTTCTTCATCAGTACGAGGACTTCCTCCTTCCAATTTTGGAGGTTTTTCATCCTCTGAGCTGTGCAATTCCAGGGGCTGGCTACTGCTGCCTGGAAGTCCTTCCATCATCCCCCTACTTCGTTTTAAACGGAGGGACTGTCTGTGAATTGATGGCTCGGCTATTGAGCCAGCCATTCTCTTCTGTTTTGGGGCAGGTAAGGCTAACCCTCCATCAATGGAGAATATCAACTCTTCCCAGCTGGTCTGTTGCTGGGCAAGGCTACGACTTACTATTAATCGGATTAGGCAATGGTGGCTAACCACCATGTCTGCATGCTGAGCTTTTCTTATACTACGGGCAATATCATGTTGTAAGGAATTTAAAAACGCAGGAAAATTTATAGTGCATTTCTGTTTTAATACAGCCAATAACTTAAGGTGGTGGGGTCTTACCATGTCTTTCCTTCCGTCGCATGTTATGTAGGCCTGCACTATCTTGGCCAATTCCATCCATGGTTCACCCAAGGAATCTGGCTAAACTCCTTTGCCTTTGACAACCAATGTCTGTCTGTCATCCTGAAAAATCTTCATGGCCTCTCGAATCCTAATCTTCTTCTGAGTCCATATAGTTCCTTATGCTGGAATGCCAGACACCTCTGTAATTATTTCATCGGATACAGCTATATGTCTTCCTCTAACCATGGACTGTCCTTCTTGCAAGTTCTGTAAAAATTCGGTGGCCACTGCTTCATTGGGTTGTTGCATCCTCGTGAAATATGTAATCCATCCTAATCTTTCCAAAATCTCTCGTGCAGCATCAGAAATTACTAGCACCTTCGGCTCACTGCGAATTGGTCGTCCTCCCATTGTCTCTGCACACGGTTAGTTTTTCCTAAACACACAGTGATTGCAATGGAACAACACAGCACGGTGAATTAGAAGAATATCGTTAAATTTTTGTTATTCCCTAGAATGGATTTGGTTCGCATACAGGTAAAGGAATATCGGTATTTGATCTGCATGCAGACATCTGCGCCCCCCCTGATGGATAATAGGTCGTCCTCGACCGTCAATTGAGAGAGGCAAGTGTGGCACAACAGTAGTACAGCAGGAAAAATCAGGCATACTTATGATACATTCAATCAAATTATAGAAATTACTGAAATCAATGCATGTGATAAATCATTAATAGATATAAAATCATTTTGTAATGATTCAAATATAAGGAGAAGGGACAGCTTAAGATAAACATAGGTACAGATGCGTTTATTACCCACTTCAAACTAATATGATCGATTTGTAATGATTTTCATGTATAATAGGTTCGAAATCAAAGATTAAGGATTCATACTTTCATTTGATATTTAAATAGAGATATAGGAAAAATGGTTTAATATGACTATTGATGTGTATAAATGTGACTCCAATACCATCAGCAGAGATCTGTTGCCCATAGGTGTCCATAACCTTGACAGAGTTGCTTTCTCACCCTTGGAACCATTGTCCTTTATTTATGCTGAGGAAGTGCTTGTTAAATGTCATAATGGAGGCCATTGTGCTGGCTTGGTGACCAGATAAATCACAATGCCATTCACCGGGAAGAAGTGAAAAGTGGGCAGGCCGGCTCGTGATGAGACCTCCTGTTCCAAGGACTTCTTAATTTTTTCAATTGTCCATTGGACCATATCCCTGGTTTGGTGGCCATGATGGGAATGCCACTTCACTGACTTCCTTATGATCATGGTAGGCTAGCTCTTGATGAGACCCCCTATCCTCCATCTGAAAAATCATAAAATTATTAGTGAACTATGTAAATATTTTCTTTTTCATATAGCACTTTCCTGCTTATACATAAAGAATGGCTCAACACTCCTTTAGAGTAGGGATGGTGGAAGAAGTCTGAACATCTCAATAGAAAAGAATATGCCCTTATTCCTATTCCATAAATAAAAATCAAAGAAATTTATAACATATGGGAAGAACCAACATGATAAGCATAATCGATCAGATTAATTTAGTGGTAATAAGGCAACAAAATCATGTTATTGATTATGTCCCTTTTTCCTATTTTTCTTATCATTACTAAACAACTTCCTCAAAAATGACAATTTATTTTGATTTTCTGATTACAGTAAGCTTTAATTTGTATGATTGTATATGAATAATATGTTTTCCTTTAGAAGAGTCATCAGAAATTCTCAAAATGCTAATCTAAAACAAAAAACAATCCATTCAAAAAGTGTTGTTCCTTTAAAAAGAACAGCAAAAACAATCTGCGGAACTGTTGTTCCTTTCGAAAGGAACAAAAAAAGTGTGCGAAACTACTGTTCCTTTTGAAAGGAACAGAAAAAACTCAAAACAAGCGTAATAAACAAATTTTTTGAAAAAAAATAGAATTCCATGAAACAAACAACAAAACTCAAAATAAACGAAATAAACAGAGACTTGAAAAAACGAATTCGATAAAAAAAACAATCCAAATAAATGAACAATCTTTATGTACAAAATTTTAAAAAAAGAAATGATTTAATAAACTAGTGCCGAGGAGGAATTATCCCCTTCAGCCAGAATTTCCATGGTAGAATCTTCCCGTAATTGTTGGTAAAAGGATTCTCGGGTAAGCAGTTTATGATACAATCGTACTCGATGACCGTTTACCTTAAAGGAATGTCCAGATCCATCAATGGTGGCCAATTTAATAGTGCCATTATCATGCACTGTTTGTATTTCATAGGGTTCGAGCCATCGTGTCTGGAGTTTCCCTAGGAAATCCTGAAACCTAGAATCATATAGGAGTGCCCAGTCTCCTTAGTGGAAGATCTTTTCTTTGATAAGGGCGTCATGCCATTTTGCTCTCTGTTGTTGAATTAACGTTGTGTGTTGAAGAGCAGAGAGCCTAATTTCATCTAACTCATTAATTTGCTGCAGTCTTTTGGCCTGGGCTTCATTTAGATCTCGACCCACCTTTTGAGCTGTTCTTAATGTATGAATTTAAAATTCTATTGGAAAGATGGGTTCTTTCCCAAATACCAATTGATATGTTGAATACCCCGTAGTGGGTCTCCACGTTGTTCGATATGCCCACAATGCTTCTGGTAATCTGTAGGCCCAATCTCGTCTGTGTGAGGCAACGGTTTTTGTTAATATAGATTCAATCACTTTGTTTGTGCTCTCTACTTGGCCATTGGCCTGTGGGTGGTATGGGGTTGTAATCTTGTGCTGAATGTGGTAGTTTTGTAGTGTTTCAGCTAATTTATAACCTACAAACTGTGGTCCTCCATCTGTGATTATGTCCCTTGGGAGGCCATATCGCACAAATATTTGGAAAAGAAACTGTTTTACAGAGTCCTCTGTAGCTTTTGAAAGAGCCTCTGCTTCAACCCATTTGGTAACATACTTAGTTGCAACTAGAATGTATGTTTTTTGGTTTGATGCAGGGCTAATAGGGCCAACAAAATCAAGCGCCCAACGTTCAAATGGTTCAATCACTAGTTGAGGGTTCAAAGGCATTTCATCAGACTGCCCAGGATGACCTGCCCTTTGGCAGCTATCACAAGCTTGCAAAAAAAATTTGGCATCTTTAAAGATAGTAGGCCAATAATAGCCTGTTCGTAAAACCTTATGGGCAGTTCTACGATCTGCAAAATGCCCGCCACACTGCCCATCATGGCATGCTTTAAAAATATCAAATACCTCATCCTCCCGAACGCATCTTCTTATTTGCATATTTGCGCCTGTGTGAAATAGGTAGCCCCCAATCCAAGAGAATAGGGTACTACGTTGTATTATCTGCTTTCATTCATTAAGGGATAGATGTTTAGGTAATTTACCTATTGCCAAATAGTTTTCTATATCAGCATACCATGGGGTTCTGATAGTAACAGCGAACAGATGTTCATCTGGGAAGTGATCTTCAACTGCTTCTGTATCTGTTGGCTTTGGCATTCTTGATAGAAAGTCAGCTACAGGGTTCTCTTTTCCAGGTCGATCTTTGATTGTAATGTTGAATTCCTGCAATAAAATCAACCATCTTGTCACTCTTCCATTTGTAACAGGTTTATTTGCTAAGAATTTAATGGCAGAGTGATCAGTATATAGTACTATAGGATACCCAGTTATATAATGTCTAAACTTATTTACAGCATGAACTACAACTAAAAATTCCTTCTCAGTCACAGTATAATTTAATTCAGCAGGGGATAGATTTTTGCTAATATAATAGATTGCATATGGTTTCTTGTCTTCCTCCTGCCCAAGCACTGCTCCAATTGCTGTGTCTGAGGCATTCCAATTTGGGACCCTCAGCACTGGGGCTGTTGAAGCAAGCTTCTTCAGATCATTAAAGGCATTGTCACATTTATTTGTCCAAATAAAATCAACATTTCCAGTTAATGCATATAAAGGTGCAGCTATTTGAGAATAATGTTCTATAAATCTTCTATAATAACCAGAAAATCCAAGAAAGCTACGTACCTCTGTTTGTGTGGTGGGTGTGGGTATTAACAAGATTATTTGAATTTTAGCTAGGTCTACCTGAATTCCAGCTACTGAAATATAATGCCCTAAGATAACTCCTTCAGTCATCATCATATGACACTTTTCATTGCTTAAACAAAGCCTAGTGTCAATACATCTTTGCAACACCTTTTCTAAATTTTATAATTCTGGCTCAAAGTCATCCCCATAAAGTGTGAAGTCATCCATATATACTTCGAGACCTTCATTTATTAAGTCTGCAAAGATGCTGAGAATGGCCCTTTGGAATGTAGCAGGGGCATTGCATAGGCCAAAAGGTAAGACTCGGTAGGCAAATGTCCCCCATGGACAGGTAAAAGTAGTTTTGTCTTGGTCTTCAGGGGCAATCTGGATTTGATTGTACCCACTGAAGCCATCAAGGAAGGAAAATAATTTCTTTCCTGCCAATGTGTCTAATACCTGGTCAATCAAAGGAAGGGGAAAGTGGTCTTTCTGTGTTGCCTTGTTAATTTCACGGTAATCTACACATATTCTCCACTTTTTGTTCTTTTTTGGTACCACTACTAATGGAGAGACCCATTTGCTATCAGATATTAGGTAGATGAAATTAACATCCAATAATTTTTGTAATTCAGCTTTCACAATATCTTTAAGGTGAGGGTTTAGCCTTCTTTGGGGTTGGCGAATGGGTCTCGCATATTTTTCAATATAGATGTGGTGTGTACACAATTCGGGGTCAATTCCTTTCATGTATGGGTAATCCCATTCAAAGGCTACTTTGTATTTCTGCAATAATTGGACCAACATCTCTTCTTGTTCAGCAGTCAGATTTTTGTTAATGTTTAGATTTTTTCCCGAATCAATTTCTACAATCTTGCTATTGTACACAGAAGTAGTGGGTATTACTTTATCAGGAATGTCTTTCAAAGGATCTTCTTCTTCTTTATTATCAAATGTTGCCTTGATCATGTGACATTGTTGATGGGATTTGATTTGTGGTTTATTAATAAAAATATTGATGATATCATCCTATATTTGATCTTTGAAATCAAGAGCATTTTCTATAGTTAGAGGTGATCTCATATTTTCCATAAGATATGATACAGGTTGTTTTCTTGTTTTGATTATTGATAGGCTTGGTTGGGCTGGGGGATATAAGGCTAAATTCTTGACATAGTTTCCCCTTGTTATTGTCATGTTTCCTTGTTGGCATCCAATATAAGCATCGGCAGTTGCCAACCAAGGTCTACCTAGGATTAACGGGTGTCCATCTAGTCGGTTCTTTGGATTGATAACCAGGAAGTCAGCAGGGTATTCCCAGGAATCTACAGATACCATTACATCTTGTAGTGTACCTTCTGGTTTGACTACCGATCGGTCAACCAATTCCAATAAGGTTTTTGTTGGTTCTAGCAATGTAATGCCAAGTTTTTGACAGGTATTAGTTGTTAGAATATTGGTTGCTGCTCCCAAATCAACTAAGGCATTTGGAAATTATTTCCCATTGATTTTCACCGTCACTATAAGATTTCCTAGGTCTTCATATTTGATAGGTGTTTCCATCCCTGATAATAAGTCAGATAAAGTACTGACTATTTGGACAGTTGGATTGGTGGTTGTTCTCCTCTTTGGCTTCTTTATGCATAATTCCTTTATGGTTGTTGCATATATAGGAATGTCTTGAATAGCTTGGAGGAGAGGGATTTTTATACACAAATTTTTTAATTGTCCTAGAAGATCAAAATTAGGGTGTTCTAATGGGCGTGGTATGATTAATCGTTCTGGGAATGGTGGAGAGGAAGTTGTTACTTGTTGTTGATCTTGTTGTTGAACTTCCTTTTCTTTTTGTAATGTTTGTTCTACAAGTAACGGATATTCAACATGAACCTCATTATTTCTCTCTGTTTATACTATGCGCCCAAACCTTAATTGAAGGTCATTGCACTCCCTCAGTTCAGTTTCTAATTCTGGGGGTTCCATTATTTGGACAGATTGAACTGGCCTATTGTTTGGGTTTGGGTTGGGCTGGGCTAGGAGTTTTAGTCTTAGGTTGGTATGGGGGTTTGTATAGGGAGCTGGCAGTGTAGGTTGAGAGAGAGGGATTGTTCCAAATGGTTGATTTGTAGGTCTTTTCCAGTTTGACTGCTAGGCCTGACTCTGCGAAGTAGAGGGGGACCATTGCGTTGGATAGTTGTTGTTTTGCCAAAAAGGTGGGCAGAAACGAAAGCTAGGCCAATTATTTTGATTTGTTTGATTTGGCAAAGATGTTGTAGGGAATGGCTGTTGTGACCAATTGGGGAAAGGTGGTTGATTTTTCCACATTCCACTATATTGCTAAGCATTGTATTGAGGAGGCTGAAAAGAAGAAAATGGATCAGTTGGCATACCTGATTGTTGTGGCTGCCATTGTTGGTGCTGATTAAGCAGACATACCACTTCTGATTCTTCTTCTGCCTCCTTATAAACTGATTTTAAGCCAGGAAGTGAGGGACATCCTTCTATAGGGTGATATTTCGTGCAAATGGCACAGACTTTAATTACATCCAACGGACATTCTTTGTGGTTGTGTTTCTTCCTGTATCTAGGACATAATACTGCCAAATTTTGCTATGCTTCTGCTTGCTTTTGTTTGGCTTGCATAATGTCAAACTGCATTGTTAGAGTCCCAAGTATATTTGTCTTAAAATCTTCCAGCAGGTTTCCAATCTCTGCACGAGTCACACCTTCATTAGAGGTCTTGTTGTCTCTTGTAATCATATCCTGTTCTACTGATTTTAACCTTGTGTTTCCCCTTGAACTCCTGATACACAAATCAATGATGTCAGCATAACTTTCCTGATATATATCACCTTTTCCCATAATATTCAATGTTTCAACCCATTGATCTTTCATTCCCCTAATTAATGTAGTTTTCAACACATTATCAGGTAAGGGTAAGGATGCATAAGGGGATCTCTGAAGATTGTATTGAAACCATTCCACATATTCTTCCAAGGTTTCATTTGGTTTTGCTGTCATTTGGAATATTTCATCTTTTAGTTCCCGAGACCTACAATAATCTTGATACTTCTTTAAAAATGCATCTTTCATCTGATCCCAATCAGTTATGACACCCCCACCTAATCCCATAAACCATCGTAAGGCTGCCCCTTTTAATGTAGAAGGGAATAGTTTTAGTTTTTGGGGATCAGTGGTATAATCATATCCCCTGCATAACACATCCAATTAAAAAAAAAATGCATCTGGATCTTCTGATGTTAAGCCATGAAATGTGGGAATATGTTGAAGGGGAATGGCATTCATAGGTGCATTGGCTACAGTATCTACTACAGGATATTGTAGCATAGAGGTTTGCTGGGGTGTCTGGTGGTTCTAATTTTGGTTATGGGCCATTTGGTCGAAAATGTGCCAATATCCTTTTGGTATCTCCAAGGAATTTCTAGGGTGACTAGGAGGAGTAGGAATGACTTTGACAATACTTCCCTTATCTGGAACAATGAGTATTCCTTGTTGACCTATTGTTTTAGGTGATTCAAGACCATGGTTTTGAATAAGTTTAACAACACTTCCCTTATCTGGACTACTTACTGGTTGGGCTATTTCAATAGGAGATGTTGGGTCTCCTATTTCTCCTGTTTCCCCTTCTCCTTCACGGAGATTACTAGAGTTCCCTTCTTGAGGGGAAATTATGCAAGGATTCTCAATTTCTTGGGAATCTTGCTCAATTCCCTCTGTTTGACTGTGTATCTCAGCAAAGGCTTCAGATGGTGGCTCTGTAGCCTGAAGGGAACTAGTAGGCTGTCTGGAGATAGCTTTTCTAAATCCTACTCATGGCTGAGATTCAGCTCTTTTAAGGATTTCGTCAATAAAAGTTTTCCACCCAAGGGTCACCGGTCCCTTAGGTTTTTCAATTTTAGGAGGAATTTTGTTTTTCTTAGTTGGTATATTCATTCAGGAAAACAAGCCTTCATTCCTACCTAAAGAAAGAAGCTTACCTACTTCTGATGTGAAGCAGGTTGTGAGCAAATGTATTTCTTGCCCAGTGCACAGGTTCTTACCTTCCATCTTTAATACCCAATTCTTCGCAAGCAGAAGAAAATCAGCTATGCATCACTCCTTTGAAATGGCATACACTCTCCCCGGCAACGGCGCCAAAATGTTGGAGCATAAAAAGGTATCTTTGAAACACCTAATTAGCCTACATTAATTACCAATCTGGGAGTGACTTTTTATTTCAAGAGTGTACTCTATCTGAGGCTGCAATTAACTAAGAGTAATGCTATGAAGATGTAGTACAGAATCTTAAATACAAGAGTAAACGGATGCTTGTAAAGAAATCTAATTATAGTAACATAAATGAAAATGCTCTGAAATCTTAACTACATCAATCTGCAAACCATCGATCAGGGATACAGTAGCAGTAAATCCTTCCCTTAGAAATCGATGCAACTAAAATCACACTGAGGCAAGAAAACCAATCTGGGAACTTGGAAGCAGTAACCAGTGTTCTCTACAGTTGGTGGTCTTGTTCTTAAAGAAATAGAAATGAAATCAAACTCAAACTACTTGCTGATAAAAACAACTGAAAGGAACTTCAAAGGCTAGAAAGGAACAACAACTCGTAATTCCTATGCATTCACAGCAATTGTAACCAATCTATCTGCTAATCTGAAGCTATGAATCAGAAATGAACAATAAACAGAAATGGAACAGCAACATGAATTGAATAGCAATTATAAACTTAACTAATCTCAATACTTCAACCCTGTCGACAGCCAATACCATGAAACAATCAATCATAAAGAATCGTAAACCAATAGAATAGCAACTTAGAATTGAATATAGAACAGCAAAGCTTTATAACGATGGCAAGGTAAATAAAAAGTGAATGCACTTCCTGCAGATGATAAAATAGCAATGCAATTCGTTAATGATCACAATGAATCTGTATTCAATCCAACAACAGTCAATCAACTCTGCAATTGAAATAAACTTTAAACACAACTTCACACAATAGTAAGCAAAGATTAGAAATACAAACAGCAAGGTAATTCCACCAGAGCTGGGCTCTTAGCGCCAGTGAAATACTGCTGGGCTACTTCAGAACATAAGAGATGAAACGAAACGCGTCTTTGATATTAATCGAACATAAAGTATTACAGAGACTGCTCTCTTAAAGCCGAGAATCAATAAACACAATATTACAGAGGAAATGTTTGAATATGAGAACTTTTCCGACCCCTTTTAATCACCAAAGGCGTTGCCTTATATAACAGACCCTGACGGACAAGACAAGGAATAAGATGAGTTTGAACAGGGATCCCTCGGGATCGAAGGATCCTAAGGGATTCACTTCTCTTCATTTAGTTATCATATGGTTTATTTTGACTGAGGTCGAGCTGTCCCTTGCCTTTTCTTGGCAATGCATTCGGATTTCCTTGTCTTTGGCTGGATGTGGTTTAACGCTGGTGGAGCAGCAGTTGCATTAATCTCAACCTCGCCTTTGGTACAGCTGTTCACTTCGTCTAATTCCTGTTTTATCAACAAAAAGAAATCTTAGTCATATTTTTACAATAAACATAAACCTTTCCAATTCTACCATAATTCTTATAATAAAGTACATTTCTAAGGTAAAAAGGAGTATGTCTATAGTAAAAGAATGAGAAAATACACAATGATTTCATACCTTTTTCATTGCCCAACAATATGCAATATAATACAATAGTTTACTACGCTCATGTTTAAGCATAGTAATGTTTGAGATACAACCCATTTCAAGGTTGCGCCAACGAAATTCCATCGTAATCTACCAACTCGTAGGAACCCTTAGCAAGAACTCTTTTGAAAATATAGGGGCCATGCCATAATGGCTCAAATTTCCCTGTACCTATTACATTAGCTTCCTGATCATAAAGAAGGACCAGGTCACCCTCTGAGAAAATGTGAGGTTGGACATGCATGTTGTATTGTGCTTTTATACGTCTCTTATGAATTTCATTGGCCAATTGGGCTTGAAGATGCATTTCATTGAGATTGATGTGGTTAAAAAGAAGTGCTTCTTCAGTAGAGGTGTTAGGTAACAAGTCGATTGCGAGTTTTAACGATGGTATTTCACATTGGATTGGCAAGATAGCTTCCAAAACATACACCAATTGAAAGGGGGTAAATCTGGTTGTGTTTCTCACTGAGGTTTGGTACACCCACAAAGCCGAGTATAGGATTGAATGCCAACTTCATTTATGAACTCCTATAATTTGTTGAAGCATTCGTTTAAGAATCTTGTTAATAGTCTCAACTTGTCCATTTGATTGTGAATAATAAGGAGTAGAACTATCACGTGACAGTCCTAATTTTGCAGTCAACTCATTCATCATATGATTGCAAAAATGTGATCCATGATCTGTGACTATAGCCTGTGGGACCCCAAACCGTGAAATGACATGATTAAATAAAAACACTGCAGTTGTTTGTCTTGTGTTGTTGAATGTAGGCATCACTTCGGCCCACTTGGTAAAGTAGTCTACTACACAAATAATATAACCATGCCCCCTTGACGAATGAGGGTTACAAGTCATAAAGTCAATGCCCCATTTTGAAAATGGTCCCACAGAGACAACAGGATTCTTTCGCGCTGGCAGTTTGCGGATTTTACGATCAAATATCTGGCACACATGACAAATTCTGACCGCGAGGATGCAGTCACGAAAAATGGTTGGCCAAAAGTAACTGTCGTAGAGTATCTTCTAGGCGGTAGCATATCTAAACAAGTGTCCACCACAAGCCCCAACATGATAATCATTTAAAACCTTTTCGGCCTCCTCATGAGTGAGGCACCTCCTTAAAATTGTATCGATACCACGAAAATAAAGTGTATCGTCGACGATCAGATAATATTTTTCTTGGTATCGAATACGTCGCTGGTCAGAGTGAGAGGTCTCAGGCCAAAAAGTCTGGGTCTGGAGATAAATGATAAAATCCCCATACCAAGGATCACATGATCCAATCAGAAACAAAGACTCATCAGGAATATATGGTTCCAATGTAGTAGCAGTACTATAAGAGGGAAGGTCACAGAGAAGGTCAACCAAAACTAAAGACTTCTTTGACTTGGATTTTATGAATTCCAAATCAAACTCCTACAAAATGACAATCCATTTTGAATAATTCCCCCCCAAAAATTGACGTGATAAGATGTAAGTCATGGGGTTGCAATCTGAAATGAAAATGGTCTTCTGGAATAGGATATAGTGGTGAAATATTTGGACAACTTGAACAGCCACCAAGGCAATCTTTTATACGTATGAATACTTCACTTCTGTATCATTGAGATTATGACTCAAATAATAGATCAGATTTTCTATCCCATTTTCTACTTGGACCAATACCATAGCAATGGTCATATGAGCCATGACGATATATAAGAAATAATCACTCTGATAATTGGTGGGATAAATTAATGACGCTTGGACAAGTGTGTCCTTGAAAGCATCAAAAGAAGCTTGTGCAACCTTATCCCAATAGAAGGGAATCCCCTTTTCCAATAGATGAGTAAATCCTTTATCCATTTCGACATAGTTGGGTATGAAACTCCTTAGGAAGTTAGCATTTTGCTTAAGTTTCTGTAACTGAAGCAAATTTGATTGTGCAGGAAAATCAATAATGACCTATACCTTTAGTGGGTCTATTCAAATTCCTTCTTTCGAGATGATGAATCCTAGAAAACGACCAAAACCAACACAAAACACACACACTAGTACATATGGGGAAATTCCGATGTCAGTTCCGACGCTTTTGACCAAATGTCGAAAATTTCCCCAAAATTTTTCAATCCCGCCCAAAACCGTTGCTTCGCTATACCGACGTTAGGAGACAAGTGTGTCACAACACCGACACTTAGACAAAGTGTTGCAATTGCGACAGTTGGAGGAAGACATCGCAATTGCGACACTATGCCCCAAAGCGTCGCTATTGCGACGGCTGCTTCCAAACGTCACAAGTGCGACACAATGTATAAGTGTCGCAATTGCGACGTTTGGAGGCAGTGGTCGTAATATCAATGCTTTTGCCGCTATATAACGACACTTATATGCGTGCTACATAAAAATGATTTTATTAAAAACTACGACACTTATATGCATGCTACATAAAAATGATTTTATTAAAAACTACATTAACGTCTGATATCACGCACGCATTCGCCCTCAGCTCTTGCAGAACAACATTCACCCTCAGCATTCACCCTGAGCTCTTGAAGAATAGCATTCACCCTTAGCATTCACCCTCAGCTCTTGTAGAACAACATTCTCCCTCAGCATCCGCCCTCAGCTCTTGCAGAATAACATTCGCCCTGCATTCGCCCTCAGCGTTCGCCCTCAGCTCTTGCAGAACAGCATTCGCCGTCAGCATTCGCCCTCAGTATTCACCCTCAGCTCTTGCAAAACAGCATTCGCCTTCAGAATTCGCCCTCAGCTCTTAAAGAATAGCATTCGTCCTCAGCATTTGCCCTCAGCTCTTGCAGAACAGCATTCGCCCTCAGCTCTTACAGAACAGCATTCACCCTCAACATTCTCCCTCAGCTCTTGCAGAATAGCATTCGCCCTCAGCATTTGCCCTCATCTCTTGCAGAATAGCATTCACCCTCAGCTCTTGCAAAACATCATTCTCCCTCAGCATTCACCCTTAGCTCTTGCAAACACATTATCCAAGAATGTGTGCAGTATAGTTCATATTTTTTATGATTTAGATTATCTTGAAAAAGGAAAGGTAAATTATTTCCCATGGAAAAAGAAGGTTTTCCCTTTTTACTACTGGAAATGGTACAACAAAGTTCCATTTCTACCCGAAACTCCTATGAAACGGGAACCAAATAAAGGCCATGTCCTCAATGGACATCATTTGGCTTTGAAAATGGCCATTGCACCGTGTTTTTTCTTATATTACATCACGATAGTTTCTTAGGTCATTTCTTGTTTCTTGAGATGAAAAACAACCAAATAAATTGTGAAGATCCTTTCAAGAAATAAATGACCATTTCTCAATAATATATCAACAATTTTTATTTTATTCAGTGGTTGCTTACTTTGAGAGAAATTTGACACTTGTATAAGGAATATAACATAAAAACACAAAATGGGAAGGAATTGATGAGGTAGATGACCTTTAGTTGTTGTCAATTAAGAATTGATAATACACGATGCATGTTCTGTACTACAAACTAGATTCCTTCCTGGAGTTAGGACACAGAGTATTGAATCAAAGTTGTAGTTTCTAACTTCTTGTATTGGTTCATCAATCTTGAAATTCGGACATTGCATGTCTTCATTGCTTCATGTTTGAATAATTTGCATCATATCGTACAATAGGAAATTAGGAATTATGATTATTATTACTTTATGGATCTGTTAAGTTACTTTTAAGTTTGCATGGTTTAGTGTGAAATGATTCTAGTGTGCCCCTAGGCCCAGGTGAAGGAATGTCAAGGACTGAGAACCCTAGTTTTTAAATGGTATTGTTTCTTATACCCAAAAGCCCCTCAACATCACTTCTTATTAGTTATTAACAATAGTGTTGTAAACAATTTGAGAATTGATATAGCAAAATCTCACACTTCTCAAGATAAATTCCTAAAGCTAAAGTGTGATACCATGTGTAATTCAATAGCCCCATTGTCACCTCACCAACCTCTTTTCACTTCGGGCTAGCTCTCCTCCAACTCAAGGGGTGTTCTCCCTAGTAGATGTTAGGGATCTAATGGCCCAACCAAACCAAGTCAAGAGCCCCCTAACTCTCTATGTTTACTACTATCAATCAAAATATTGAACAATAGGGTCAGACATGCATCCTAAAGATAAAATTGCCAGGGTATTTTTGGGTAATTTCAAAGGGAAAGTCCCCAAACACATATAATCAAGGAATTATAACATGATTTCAAACATTAAATATCAAAAAAATATTTTAAAGGATATTGAAAGGAAAAAGGTGATGGAATATATAAAGTTCCTTACTTAAATGCTCTAAGGATTTTTCAATAGTTGCTCCAAAAGCTTCACTTCAAGGCCCTTCAAGATCGTCTCCAACAATGCTATACCATCAGCTTCAACAATGTTGCTCCAAAAATGTCCTCAAGGTCTTCACAACAAGTTTACTAGAAGTTGCTCCAACAATATATTCAATAAAGTCTTCATTGTCAACTCGTCTCTTGTTTGGGTGCCTTAATGTGCAATGACATGTTTCCAGGACTGAATTCAATGCAAGGCATATTTGAAACTCTAACTCTGTCTTCCGGTGTCTTATTAGAAATTGTTTCAGTTTTCATTTTGTGTTTTCAAGTTAGATATTGTTTTCAAGTTTTTACAATTATAATTTTATTGCAATGTGGCAGACTGATCAGAGCAGTGCAGGAACAACCCCGAGACGGGATGATCGCGGAAAGAGGCCAGCGGAAGAACATGTAAAGTGCCAGCATTTCTCTATCTTCAGGTATTTTAGTTATTTACATAATTGAAATAATATTAATTTTGTTCAAATATGCAGACACCTAGCCATGGTACGCCTGATGATTCCCTCTTTGAGGAAGAGCTTTCTTCATCCCTATCTCCAGTGTTCTTGTTGCGAAAAAAAGGCACGAGATGCAAGGTCGGAATTTAATACTTTGATAGACGCGCCTCAAACACCTGAAACAGAAGAGAAGATAAAACAACTTATGAGCCAGCTAGAAAGATATCAGGTAATAATAAAAAGTCAAAAGGATTTTTTTTTTGTTCTGCATGAGATGAATTGTGATAGTTTGATTTTTAATTTTTACATTGACTAAACTAACAAAAATTTCTTTTGTATGTAGCGTTTTCTGGCACTTGTTGAACTCGGTGTTGGTGGTAGTGGGACACAAGGGAAAGAGATTGCCCAACAACCCTCTCGTACACCTTCTACTTCTTTAGGTGCCAGCCAAGAAACACACCCTGCCCAAGCAGACACCCAGCCAACCGCTGAACGTGTTGGCAATGATGAGGCTGATATGGCCAACTACATTATTGCATTTCCTGGAGCTACACGTGTCAGCTCCACAGGGACCATTAATGGCACGTTGTTGGTGAACAATGAAGGTGTCCCTATAAAGCACGTACAACTCCCAGGTAAATTTTAATATTTTAACTATTTCATGTACTTTATCTAAAACATATTTATCATGATTTTTATTTTTAAATTAATGATAATATCTTTTTTTTTATGTGTAGGAAACAATGAGTTCTACAGGTTTTTGGAGAGCCATGCGTTGGTAATTTTTGGCCCAACCATATGCATAGGGTAGAATTCCTATAATTCCAACCTGAAAAAAGAACTTCTAGAATATCTAGAAGCCCTTTTTGGGGTCGACACATATGACAGAACAACGGTGGCTCGGGTAGCCCGCAGATATTTGAAATATACCAGGGACACCTATAGGATGCAATTGCAATTTAACCCTAGATACGAGCATCCTCTCACAGTTCCAGAGAGTGAGTGGAGAGCACTCATCCATGACGGAAAAGAGAAAAGGGCAAAGAAAGAAGGAAAAATGCCAACTGGACCCGCAAGGTAAAGTACAACTTTAATTCAATAGCTTTAATTTTCTTTATGTCTAAAATAAAAGTGTGCTACGTCATATCTGACTTCAATCTTTTGATGCTAGGTTGCCTGACACCTCAAAGGCAACCAAAGCTAGGATTGAGAAAAAGGGCCATCACAATCTCGGCCAGGGTGGCTACTTGAAATTAGCTGCAAGAATTGTAATTAAGTAGCTAAACATCTTATAATTAATTGTATCGCCTTCCAACGTTTTTGTAATCCTATCAAATATGATTAAAAATACACAATGATATGTAATGTAGGGTGATGACTTCGGAACAAAAACTACAGAGGAAGATAAAAATATCGCTTTCCGTTTCGGCTATCAAGCTGTAGTTGAATGTCGCAGAAGCTTGGGGCAGGTCCCAAGATCCAGAATGCCTGATAAGGTAAAACATTAACCTTTCAATATTTTTGTTTTCGTCCATAAATTTAATGTCTAACAACTTTGTTTAAATCAAGGGAGCAACACTACCAACGAGGTAAATAACCCAGTTTTAGAGCCAGATGTAGATGATCCTCTCGTGCAACCTGATCATTGTAGTGGGGACTAGGCCGACAATGCTGCTATCAGTGAGGGCCGTGACGGTAATTAATTTCCACTTATAATTTTTTCTAATTATACCTTGATGGTTGTCCTTATAATGTTTTTTGTTTAAATGACAGAGAATTTTTCCCTTGAGGATCTTACCACCAGAGAGGAAGACAGGGCAACAGTCCCAACGGCGACAACTAGTGCACCAGGTAAATAATCTCATTGCAATTTTTTTTATTAATATTACCGAACTAGTTCAATGATATTTAAAAACTGACAATTAAAATTTAATATTATATATTTTTGTAGGCGATGCCCCATCACTGGATGAGACCAGACATCGTGACTACGCAACTAGGTCAGCGGCGACAACTGGTGCACCAGGTAAATAATCTCATTGCAATTTTTTTTATTAATATTACCGAACTAGTTCAATGATATTTAGAAACTGACAATTAAAATTTAATATTATCTGTTTTTGTAGGCGATGCCCCGTCACTGGATGAGACCAGACATCGTGACTACGCAACTAGGTCAGCAGTGCAGGTTGAAAGGCACGAAACAGGAGCAGAGCACGATGATATTGATGATGTAATTAGGAGCTTTAGAAATAGGAAGAAGAAAAAGAAAATTTGATAATGTAAAATATTGTATTATTATAAGACAAACGTTACCATACTTGGAACGTTTTTTGTGTTATATAAAAAACTCATTTATCATACTATTTTTATGTCAAGCATTAATTGCAATGTTTCCTTGCGTACTTTTTGTTGAATTGCTTTTTTATTAGTTATTGAATATTTTTTTTTATGCTCATGAAAGTAAAAAATGAAATATAGATTGGGTATTGGGGAATTGAGAGTGATGTGAGGGGGGGGGGAGGGGCCATAAGAGCTTCCACCTTCACGTGGTTGGCCTTGTTTAGTAGAGAATAATTTATTGGAGCGATTTAATCTTGGAGCAAACCTCCCTTGATCCAGCGTAGCAACAAAAAAGTCACTGTTGACTTAGTTGCTACTCTTTCAGATCGTGGGAGGCTTATTCCAAGTTCATGCGACTCCAATAAATTGTTCTTGAAACGAAGAGGAGCTTATTCAAGTATGTTTTGACATTTGCAACATATGTTCTAACATTATCATAAGAATGCATCTTAGACTAAAAAATACTACATCAATTACTTGTATTTATTGTATAGATAATGATGGATTTTGATTGACTTGGCAGTGCAGGTACAAATCCTCTTGCATCATGAGCAATATAACTTGTCAACCAGGGTCATGTCCAGGATATTTTTTCTTGTGCGCTTGACCGGGTTCGTAATGTCACATTTTGTAAGTTCCTTTACAGTTCATAATTCAATATTAAGCTTGTTCATGATTATTATCTAGGTTTTTTGTATGTGTTTTTTCATCTATTTGATTGTAAGCAACTCTGCATGTTTCCTGTTGTTCACTATGATTTCTCCCATTACCACTCCTAGGATGAATCCGACTTTATTTTTACATAGGTTACTTTATTGTTACTATGATTTCTCCATTTACGATTTCATAGGTTACATCATGTAAAGTTGTCAATCTCAGGTTGGTGATGAGCTTTAGTTCTCTAGATTTGGGGCTTTTCTGATATTTTTTCCCTCATGTAATTCCTGCATCACCTCGTTGTTTGAGCATGCCAACTGTCTACCACTTGTACCAATTGGCACATGTCAATCTCTGAGTGGTGCCACATTTCACCTATTTTCAGTGAGAGTTTAGGGTTTCTCTAACATAGCTTCAGAAATCCGATTCAGTGCTTGCTTGAATATTGTCACATAATACTTATGGTTTGGATTGATGAGCATGTTCTGAATGGTTGGTTGATTCATAAGAACCACCCATATAGTCATCTTGAGATATTTCAGAAGGTTTCTCGGGTTTCCTTTTTCACCGTTTCTAGTGGGTGGGATGGTGTGGGGTGATCCATCAATACTGGTGCTCTTGTAGTAGGGAATTTGTTTTTGGGGATATAAAGGATCATTTGATGTAGATATCCCATTGGATGCATTCATAGATGGGCACGAGAGGTCGAGAATTTAAATTAAAAATATGCAACCTCTAGCATGGCAACCTGAAGGCCGCGAGAGACACTGGTTAAAGATTGTTTTGTGCTGGCCTTAATATAGTCGTGATTTATTTATATTATCTTAATGCAAATATATAGTTCGGTCTCATTAAAATGAGGATTGTGGTTGTATTTCTCTTTGGTTGTTTCTCTCTTAATGCTCCAGAAGTTGCCAAAAGTTGCGATAGTTGTTTAGTTTGCCTATTACAACTTAAAAGTGGTTTTTAGCAATGGGAGTCATGTTTTTTAAGGTTCATACTAATATGAAGATCTTGTAATTCTATATTCAGGATAAGAGAATATGGCCTCTGCTTTGGGTAGTATGACAACAATTGCCACATCTACCTCATTGGGTAACAATGGAAAGGGGAAGAAGTTGGGTGAAATGTTTGATAATTATGGCAGACAATTGTCTTCTCTTTCAGTTTTTTCACCCATTTCCTTTAATCGCTCAAGCAGAAGAGGGACTCTGAGATTACGCGACAGAGAGAAGGTAGTTAATACAAGAGCTATGGAAAAGAAGTTGTACTTCAACAAGGATGGCTCAGTGACAAAAAAATTGCAGGTCAGAGAAAAAATTATGTTTAAAGGAAGGTCACCTGCACGTGAAACTTCACTG
Source organism: Pinus albicaulis (assembly GCA_034641835.2). Classification (NCBI taxonomy): domain Eukaryota; kingdom Viridiplantae; phylum Streptophyta; class Pinopsida; order Pinales; family Pinaceae; genus Pinus; species Pinus albicaulis. Next base: position 1,725,796,132 of record CM076578.1, on the reverse strand, counting down.
TGGTGGATCTTTCCTTGTCCACTTATATTCGATTTTAATGTGTTATTTTAATTTTTCTTGGAGGGTTGTTTTGGCATATGGTCTGGCATTCAATTGCACACTTACTAAAAGCATTGTCAATTTGTCTTGCGGGCGGTGTGAACAAACTTGCTGATCTTGTTGGAGTCACCCTTGGGGCGAAGGGAAAAATGTTGTCTTGGAGAGCAAGCATGGTTCTCCGAAAATAGTTAATGATGGTGTGACAATAGCTAAGGAGGTAATTTTTAGATGTGTGCTCTGGTTTTCTTTTTAACGTTGTATTAGTTCCCCCTCTTAAATGTCTTAGATTTGGTAGGCATAATTTGAAAACTCAAAGGTGAAAGGAAACATATTTGTTACCCAGTGGTCTACTTGACCTATGGACTAGCCACATTAGAGTAATGCATAAAGCTTTTCACAACAATAAAAGGAAAGGGTTATGGCTGAGTCAAATTTTATTGTTATTGATAGTGTAATGAAATGTATCTCAATGCTATGGTTTTGGCCTTTTTATTGGTTGAATTAGAGGACCCAGTTGAAAATATTGGGGCCAAGTTGGTAAGGCAAGCTGCGGCAAAGACAAATGATTTAGTTGGGGATGGAACCACAACATCTGTTGTTCTTGCACATGTTGGAATATTGAAAAATTCGAGAACAATGAATGGAGAATAAATCTCCCTTCCTCTAACACAGAGAAAATAAAAATTTCTTTGACAGGAGACAGAGTTTCAATACTTTGAAAACAAACTTCTATTCCCTTCAATAACTCAAAAAAAAATTATTACACTTCTTCCTCACTGAGAGGGATTACAAAATTATGACTTCTACAAAACACAGTGCATAAAACCAACTCACTGTCTGTTCAAAACAAACATACTCTATCTCTAAAACACTCTGCTGTGTTTTTCACTTTCGCACTGCTGTGCATACACACTTAAAAAGTTACACTCAGTCTTTCACTTTTTACACATTGTTGTGTAATAAAAAATTTACGTACTGTCTATAAAAAAAACTACCAAGATTTTTTGTCCTTTTTATTTTTATATGTCGTAACATATAAAACATATTATAATAAACCCTCTTTTAAAAAAAATAAAATTAAAACTAAATTCTATGGCCCACCTTTCATTTCGCATATGATATATATAACATATGTTTAAAACATATGTATATATTAAACTATCAAAACATTAAAGAACCCTTTCCGTCGGACTTCAAAAGTCTGAATAGATTGAATTTCAAACCAAATTCACATTCCAAAATGGGATGCTGACGTCTGCCTAATTTTAACTCGAATTCTCAATCCAATGTGCCCTATAAAAAATTCGGGTCCGGTTTTCAGGTTTTCAGATTCCCTTCAATTTCATGCGATCCAATATTAATGCTCCACGTGTCCTTCTTTTGAATTTACAAAACTGTCGGGTAAATTTCTGTTTGTTTAATTTCTGGTTGGTGAATTGCGTTAATGCTGGCTGTTGTGTTTAAATACAATCTTGTACAGAAATATGGCTGTGGCCGTCTACAAAAAAAACTTGCAGGAATTTTAAATGCTAAATTAAATTTCTGGATGGCATGCAAGCAACCTCCAAAAAAAAATGTTGTTGCTGCATCCGTCCTTCTGCTGCAGCAGTTGAAGTTAAAATTCAACAGCACAGGGTTTAATAAGTGAGGGTGTAAAGGTAACTTTTTGTCGATAGTACTAGATTAAGATCATCTATTCATTTTTGTAGGGTCTTACGGTGTTTGGTTTTTTAGTTTTGGGTTGGGCTTATTGAGTCGAAGATAGTTTTTGAGTGAAAAAATTGCTATCAGGTATTAAAAAAATTTGGTTCTTTTGTCAAAATTTATGAGCTTGTTAGGAAATACAAAACTAACAATGGTTGTATCTTAAATTTGTGGAAAATAATTTGAAATGAAACCTTTTTTTTTAGGTTGTTGCAGCAGGTGCAAACCCCATTCAAATTACTCGGGGCATTGACAAGACAATAAAGGCCCTTGTTTCGGAACTCAAAATTTTGTCAAAGGAGGTAAACGCTTGCCTTTTGAGTAGGCTGGTTTTCCTTTTTGCTGATGGTTTGGTGTGTCTAATTGAATTAGTTGCCTAAGGTATTTTTGGTTGCAAACTCCTTTTCATTTTTCATACAGTATTGGCCTTGTGGAATACATTTGATTGTGTGGTCTTGTTAGATCTACAACATTTGTAGTTGTTTAGTCTTATGGCCGATGTGCACTTTTATTATGGAAATAGTTGATGCAATATTGTCATTTAATCCTTACTGCAGGGTAGCATGTTGAGAAGTTTCTTGTGAAACATTTGGTATTCAAAATGACACTTGATCCTATACGGCATCATGCACTTGACTTCAAAATTCATATTCAAAGTGTGCCAGACAATTCTTGCAAAATTTCAAATATTTATGTTGTTTTAAACCATTATCTTTTTCATGTATTGGATGCTGAAAATGTGAAAAAGACTATGGTATGAAACCAACTGGTGAATAATTTCCAGCAAAGCAACCACTTCCAAGACATTATTTAGAAGTAGAACATATGTACTTATGAAGCATAGAAAGATATCCTTGATGCATTGTCAATGTTTGGCTAGGGTTATTTTTGGAGAAAATAACTCCTTATTCCTAGAATAGTGATCTTCAATACAAGTAAATGCCGGAGAAGAGAGATCATCGTGTGACATAAACCTATTAACAAAAGTGAACAGGGAATGATTATTAATTATGGCATACTAAGTTGTCGGTGATTTTGACTATTTGTCTTTAACATGTAAAAATGTTAAATTCCAAACTTACATCATCATGGTTTGGCATCATGAGCTTGACTAATTGTCCACCATTCTCATAATTTCATTGTTGTATTCATATCTATAAACAACGTTTCAAATAATAATAATAAAAGTTCTATAAGAAAAATCCAGACCTCCATGCTGCTGCTCCTTGTGAGACAAAGTCAAAATTTCATTACACAATCTGACACATAAGAATCTCCTATATCCCGGTGGTATGTATCCAAATTCTCATAATAGTGTCTTCAAGACTTATGTTGACATTGCCAATGAGATATTTAAGCAATGAAAGATGGAGCCTTCTTCATTGTTGTATATGTAACAGTATTTTATTAATATAAAGATTGATGGTTTTGTCTTTCTGAAAATGAAATGTAAAAATAATTTATTGTGGTCAATTGAAAAGTTTTTTTTTTAAAGCTTTTCATTAGGGAAGGGCGACATATATATATGCCCTTCTAATTGAAATTCGGACCTGCCCTTCAAATTTGATCACTGTGTGGGACCTTAACAAACAATAAAACTATTTCGTTGCGCGATATATAAAACATATAACAAAACCTTTGTCAAAACTTCAAACAAACCCTTTAGCCGTGGGTATTTCATCAAGAATTGATCATTTTACCATGTACCTTATTCTAGAGGAATATTCTTCCACTTGATTAGGTACTTCATAATGGTTATATGTCAAAGAGATACAGAATGTTTATCTATAACTTTTTGTGGTTCAAGAATCAACTTTCATTCTTCATCTAATTTTGGAAGTTCTATTTACATTGGCATATTTTTTCCCAAAACCTTTTTTACGCAAGATACATGAAAAACCTTATGAATGCAAGAAGAAGGAAAATATAACTTCTATACCACTTGTGCAATCCTATGAATAATTATTTAGGGCCATAACATTTTTGAGCTAATTATTTATTCTTCTTTTTCTTGAATGAAGATTGCTTATAATGTTATAATCTAAAAAATACCCAATTACCCTCCTCAAATTATCTTTCACTTCAATGTTGTTCCCCTTGTTGTTTTATCATGTTTCATGTCATTTGAAGGTTTTCCATAATAATTTTCAAATTTTCTTTAGTATTTTCCATATGTGACTCTGTTTCCTATACTTTGGACTTATCTTGCAAAAGTATGAGATACTAGGAGTTGGATATCCATAAAGGGCCTTAAATGGGGAAATTTTAGTAGATGTGTGATAGGTAGTATCATATTACCATTCTTCCTTGACGAACCCACTTCATCCATTAAGATTGATTTTCTAAATAGTAACATTGTAGATAACCTTAAAAACATTTGTTAACTATTTTGTTTGACCATTTGATTGTGTTTGATATGTAGAACTCATGGCAGCTAGTGTTTCTCCACTCATATTAAATAATTATTTCCAAAAGTTTCTTGTTACTATTACTTTAGGAAAACCATGAAGACTATGAATTTATTTCACGGACACTTCTGCCACTTGGCTTGTTGTTTATGTACTTTGAGCTCTACAAAATTTGTCTATATAAATGACCACAAAAATGTAATACTTACCTTTATATTTCAGTAACCCTATAATAAAGTCTATTGATATATCTTCTAGTCCCACATGTTTACTAGTGTGGTATTCCCATGATTTATTATAAATATGTGTATTATCAAAGAAAACCAACACAAATTTTATAAGATGGGATCAAACAAAATTTTTCTTAAGTCGAGCCCGCCGGACTTCAAACGGCGATAAACCATAATTCAAACCAAATTCGCGTTCCAAAATAGCCTGCTGACGTCGGCCAATTTTGTGACGCGAAAACCAATTGAATTCTGCCCTAATATTTTTCGGGTCCGAAGTTGGGCTGGTGTACGGAGGGAGAGTTGTGACGCGAATTTCTTATCAAATTCGCCCTAATATTTTTCGGGTCCGAATTTCCACTACGCGAGCAGCCCAAACAAAGATCCGCTCCAATCAATTTCTGCCATGTGTCCTCAATCAAATGTTGCCCTGTTCCCGGATGCGGGTGCATTCGATGGTGTTTAAGGCGATGGGACATGGATGTGGCGATTTCATATCAATCGCATTAAGTTTTAACGTTGTTCAATTAAGTTCCAAGGTTTTCACATCTAATCGCATTAAGTTTTAACACTGTTCAAGATCGGACCTCCACTCCTGTTAGTGATTCCGCATGCTCCAATATGATCCAGCCTTCGGCTCTCATTAATGATCAGAGATTAATTATGACGGGCGTCCTTCGATTGCATTGCAGTCGGGTCGATAAAATGGCATTTCGCTATGGTTTTTCAGACGAGCCGGTTGCTGGGTTACACTGCCTGCTCACTGTGATGAGAAGGAGAAGTGGCCAGCTGAACTGCTGCTTAGACCTTGCTGCATATCTGAATTTCTCTCGGTCTCGTCTGTGTCTGTCTTCCTCTGTTTCTTGGAATTCTGCTTCTCCGTCTCCTCTGTTTCCCACTGCTGAGACTACACCCATGCCTCACCTGCGTCAAAGGATGCGTTGCCGTAGGGGGAGCACTAGAGGTCAACCCCTGCGCGCTCCCTCCAGCCCCTCAACCGAGTCGTCTTCCGGCCAGTCCAGTGATTATTACGCAGGTCGTTATCCAAATACTAGGAGTGGGTGGGGTCGGGTTGTAGGATCTGGCCACTGTATGGATTCCCCTGCTCCTCATTTCCCCACCGCTAGTTCACCTTCTCCCATGACGCGCACTGCACAATTTTCCTTTAATTTCTCTCTCAACCGCCCACGAATCACAGCTTCATTCACTGTGGTTTTTTGCGAGGAGGCCCAAATGGAGGAAGAATGCACCCGTCCGGCGGGTCTGAGCTCGGAAAAATCCGGCCAGCATTCGGGCCTTCAGGAGGGGAGCCGTGGCATGAATGTGGAGGTAGCACCTAGCGATCCTGGACCTTCCGAAGGATGGTGCCGAATCATCGAGGAGCCGGAGGAGTAGTTTGGTTAATTTGTTTTTCTTGCTTCGCGGCCCACTTAATTGGGCTGCTTTTAGATTATTTTACTGTGCTGGACCTTTGTAATATTTTTGAATTCTATAAATTAAACGTTCAAGACTGGTTTCCCCGTATGAGGGCAGTCTTCTTAATTTTTTGATTTTTTGATGACAAATTTGCCATGAGTCTGGGCAATGATTTTGACTTCGGTGTAATTTTATTCCCACTGTTAATAGATTAACTTTACTTAGAAAAAAAAATGTTGCCCTGTTTCTATTTTAAACCTGTTTTTTGAAATACATAGCCATGTTTATATGGTCTACGTATTATACTCTTTCTCTGTATATCTACAGGAACCTTTTTGCTATGAACAGGGTGGATGCTGTAGCGGGCTACTAATGGAAACAAGCGAGCCTGAACCTTACATCTCGGATGCAACATATGGTTACCAATTTTGGAATCAAGCGAGCCTGGGTTTCTGCAGATGGTTATCACACTCCTCACATGATTAGTGTTTTTCTCTGTTCAAGGATTTTGGGTACTTTAATTTGTATTTGGAACAATGGACGTCGGTACTCTATCTAGTGCTTTACTATTCTACATACTGCTATTTCAATTTCTTATAGATGCCTCGGGCACATTTGGATGCTTTCTCAGATTTGTCGATAATCTCCATGTGGACCATTACTGGGTTTTATATCAAGTCCCTGTATGTGACATGAGGTATTTTTCTATCACTGTCTGGGGTGGGACTTCCACTTTTCTGGATGGATATTTGGGTTCCAATCTTCAGATGTGAAAATGTAATAACTTCATGGACTGTTTTACTTCATATAATATATTCAAAACAACGTTTTTTCTCTTGTGAAAAAAAAAATGATTAATGTTTATCACTCTGCCTTCAAAACTAGCGATGCTGGTCTATGTTGATGGTTTATTGATATGGTATGATGGTCTTTTTATATTTTGGACATATCACACTCCTCACATGATTAGCGTTTTTCTCTGTTGCAGGATTTTGGGTACTTTAATTTGTATTTGGAACAATGGACGTCGGTACTCTATTTGTTGCTTTACTATTCTACATACTGCTATTTCACTTTCTTATAGATGCCTCGGGCATATTTGGATGCTTTCTCAGATTATCGATAATCTCCATGTGGACCGTTACTGGGTTTTATATCAAGTCCCTGTATGTGACATGGGGTATTTTTCTATCACTATTTGGGGTGGGACTTCCACTTTTCTAGATGGATATTTGGGTTCCAATCTTCAGATGTGAAAATGTAATGACTTCATGGACTGTTTTACTTCATATAATTTATTCAAAACAACATTTTTTCTCTTGTGAAAAAAAATGATTAATGTTTATCACTTTGTTTTCAAAACTAGCGATGCTGGTCTATGTTGCTGGTTTATTGATATGGTCTCATGGTCTTTTTATATTTTGGACATATCACACTCCTCACATGATTAGCGTTTTTCTCTGTTCAAGGATTTTGGGTACTTTAATTTGTATTTGGAACAATGTATGTCGGTACTCTATCTATTGTTTTACTATTCTATCTTTCTAATTTCATTTCTTATGGATATGAACTTATTTAGATCCTTTCTGAATTTGTAAATGTTCTCCATAGTTGAATAGTTGGATTTCTGTCTGAATACTGTTGAACATGAATGCCTATCTTTGTGAGGTAGGACTTATCCTTTTAAGGATGGATATTTGGATTTAATCTTCAGATAATTTCCAGCATCTTCATAATTTGTTTGTTACTGCCATGTTCAAAACAACGTTTTTTCTCTTGTGAAAAAAAATGATTAATGTTTATCACTCTGCCTTCAAAACTAGCTATGTTGGTCTATGTTGCTGGTTTATTGATGTGGTCTGATGGTCTTTTTATATTTTGGACATATCACACTCCTCACATGATTAGCGTTTTTCTCTATTCAAGGATGTTGGGTACTTTAATTTGTATTTGGAACAATGGACGTCGGTACTCTATCTGTTGCTTTACTATTCTACATACTGCTATTTCACTTTCTTATAGATGCCTCAGGCATATTTGGATGCTTTCTCATATTGTCGATAATCTCCATGTGGACCGTTATTGGGTTTTATATCATGTCCCTGTATGTGACATGGGGTATTTTTCTATCATTGTCTGGGGTGGGACTTCCACTTTTCTGGATGGATATTTGGGTTCCAATATTCAGATGTGAAAATGTAATGACTTCATGGACTGTTTTACTTCATATAATATATTCAAAACAACATTTTTCTGCTTTTAAAGTTTCATTTTTTTTTTTTTTAAATTGAACCTGTCGTCGCTATACCAACGCCTCGTAAGCATCGGAATTGCGACAGATTAGAAACGTCGGAAGAGCGACAGGATAAAAACGTCGGACGAGCGAAGTTCAAAACATCGGACCACATTTCGTCGGAATTGGGACAGTTTACAAACATTGGAAGAGCGGCGTCCAAAACGTCAGACCACATTTCATCGGAATTGTGACAGTTTACAACCGTCGGAAGAGCGACGTCCAAAACGTCGGACCACATTGCATCGGAATTGCGACAGTTTACAAACGTCGGAAGAGCGTCGGACCACATTTCATCTTAATTGTGACAGTTTACAAACGTCGAAAGAGCGACGTTCAAAACGTCGGACCACATTTCGTCGGAAGTGCGACAATTTACAAAGGTCGGAAGTGCGACGGATTGGGAAACGTCGGAAGAGTGACGCTTGTTTGGAAGCGACGAAAAAGGTGTCGATAGTGTGACACTTTTTAATTGCGTCGGAACTGCGACGGTATGGTAAACCACGTTTTTCCCGCCCTCGAACTGTCGCTCTTGCGACGAATATGTGTCAGAATAGCGACGAATTGGCCATCGGAATTTCTGCCAAATTTTCTAGTGACTACCCTCTCATACATAATGCTGCACAAAATGCTAGCGTACACAAACAACTTCGATCCACAGTGGACATTGTTGAGATGCATAACCATCTCTTCATAGCAAAAATGGGAAAAATCGTAGAAGTTCCTGGACCTCAACCGACGCAAAACTCCAACCTGCGATCCTGATGCCCGATGCGGAGCCGACGACCCTGCAAGTCACACAATCACCGCCAGAGCACAATGCTCTGCCAGGTCTATCACTGAGGCAATTCTGATGCACCCCTTCGTAAGAGGCACCCTACCACAATGACGTCTCTGAAACCTCTCCAAATCAACCCTCCCGGAGGGGAGTGGATATCTTATTGCCTCACCATGAGGAAAAAACCCAGTCACAAAATATATGTCCATCTCAGGACGGATGGCCAGGTTATTCCCATGTAACACAAACATGTTTTGCCTCCTACGCCAATGCTGGATCAAGTAACGAAGCAATCGGTCCTTGAATCTATACTAACCAAGTCTATATGCACCCCAGTACCATCAAACTAAAAAAATTAAAGTGCGGGACATCATGGAGGTTACTTGGGCATGACATCGCTAATCCCTGGTGCTCAGGCTGACTGCAACGGCAAGAAATTCTATGTAGAAGCCTCTGACCTCTAAAGAACTCAAAAAGTACCAATGAATTGAATTTGGGCCATATTCACTTATATATCGCCCTTTTCAAAAAAAATTGGAGGACCATAACGAGAGATTATAATGTCTATTCTTCGAACCATAAGTTGCATTGTGATTGTAGAAATTATATAACATATGCATTATATATCTAGATTATATTGATCTAACAATATTTATCTTCTTGCTAAATACAGAATCCTTCCACTGTTAATCTTTTACGGAAATTATAAACTCAATTGCAAACACATGAAGCAATAAAAACAATCACACATAACACAGTTGTTTAACGGGAAAGCCTGAAGCTGAAAACCCCAACTATCATATATTATGTATCATGGAGATCATGTAACAAACTCATACAATGCTTAGTACATCAAGCTCTCAGTACAATTAATCATCACACACTAACAAGAAGAAATCTGCAAATGCATGCACTGATTTTTTGCCACCTAATAGCCTGCCTCCACTGCACAATCCGTGCTGAAGAATAGCTCCGAATGAATTCAAATTACCTTGCCTTGACTGTGCAATCCTCATTGGAAACTCTAATGTGTGTGTGATGCAATCAATGCATCACTATAGTCACAATAGATAGTCCATATAACCCTTTCACCTACCTCTCCATTGGTTCTCCACTGGAACTGGCATGCACTGTAGTTAACTGTTGTATTTGTTCAGTTGATTAATGAGTTATTATTTGTGAATTAATTCACTCCACTCTCACTAGTGTATCATTCAGTTAGACTAGATACAACTAGCTCAACTGAGTTTAACTCCAATAACTGAGTTAAACTAAATAACAACTCCATGAACTACTCTTCCAACTCTATCATAACTTTGCCATTTCAGTTCTAACTGAGTCCTCCATGCATGAACCACCATTAAACCCTAGGAATTGCATAATTCCTTTAGCCCACTGATTTGCAAAATCTGTACACTGAAATAAGTGCTCCAAGAGAATAAGTTGTTGTTTATTGTCGGATTATTATTAAGGGCTAATAATAATCAGCACTTCTATTTTTAGATCGACGATCTATAAATAGACTTCGCCCAATATTATAAAAATAGAATTTCATCTATTTTTCCAACTTGACCAACCATCCACAAATAACATCTTGCAACTTCTGAAATATGATCACCATGTCTAAAAATAGACATAGCCTATGTAATATTCCTAATTTAGCTTCAGCTAATAGGAATATTAATTTTGCTTTTAAAATCTAGAAGGATGAATAAATGGGCAAGGACGCTCATAATTTTTTCAAGTATGAATAAAAATCCCTCATAGTGTGAAAAGGGATCATGAAATAACCAAATCAAGCATCCACATGTGTGATCAATTTCTAAACTATGTGGACCAGGTCAAGTTTGACCAAGTCAACAACATTTATTCTCAAAGAGTGGATCCTAAATAAAGACAACTCAATGTGAATGAAAATCAAGCTAACTAGTTAAGATGAAGCCACCTTGAGTGTGAAATAGGTTGATCACTTGACCAAGTCAACCATGACCATATCAACAGCGCAGTCTAGATGCATTGAACCTCCTAGAGGGACAATGCAGTTCTAGAAGGAGACTCTACATGTATAAGAGGCTAAACTAATGAAGTGGTTTAGGGTTTGAAAAGAATCCAATATTATAAAAGGAAGAGGAGGGCAACATGAAGGGGTTGTTGAAGATTATTATTTTATGAAGGTATTTTCTGTTGAGACATCCCTCATTAGGGGTTTCTTGTTTAGGAATCCCACCTCCTTCCTTGAGCAGCTCTTGGAGGAGATTTGTTCTAACTTTTCCACTATTAGGCTTGGGCCAAGCTTCACCTTACACCTACAGTGCTGCTCCTATTGAGGGTTGAGCTGTCCTTGTGAGTTGCAGCAAGTATAACACTAAATCTGCTTAGATATAGACTTTTCTAGTGCCTCTTCTCAGTGAGTGTGTCTTTTAACCTCCTAGAAGAGTGCATTAGCTGATTGAGGTTCAGATCCAGACCTTGGCATCAGGCCAAAGCATTCTCAAAGCCTACAACAGTTTTTCTCTCCCTGGACAATGTTATTTGCAGAGTTGCAGCTGCAAGGTGTTTTGTCTTCATTTTGGAGGAGAGATCTCCAGTGTTAGGATACTTCCTCTCACTGTGGTGATCCATGGATTGGCCACCCAATCCATGTTTGTTTCATATTTGATCTACTGTCCTATTGTATGCTTCAGAAATTTCTGAATATTTCTACAGATCTGCAACTTTAGATCTCATATCTACTCTCTGTGCTTCATGTTTTGCACAAAACCCCAAGGGGAATGTATAGATGAGCTCTTATTGTACACATATCTGAATTAGATCTATATATTTATGTACATATATACTCTATATTTGATTTATCATATACTTCTACTTCACCCTAAATAAAATAACGTTTTTGAGTTTATGCATACTTTTTCCATGGCTGTAGCACCTCATTTCTAAGGATTTTTCCTATATTGTCTTATTATTTCTCTTGTAAAATGTATGGGATGTAATGTACTTCTGATTTGCTATTATACATCTAATTTCTGAACCTCCATATCAGCCTATTACTGTGCTTCAGTGGATCTACATTATTTTTGACGCAGTCCTTTGCATATAGCTACAGCCCTTCTCTTTGGGTGTTTTTCAACTAGACTAGTTTGTGGGAGATCTGTTTAACCCACCTAGTTTGATTTTTTTTTGCTCTCCTTTTGGATTTAGATTTCAGATGAGCTGATATAAGGGATCCAGGAGCTAAAAACTCATTTATATGCACAGAATTATTAGGAGTGCGTTATTTCAGCAAGCATGCTGAGTTGTTCCAATTTTGGAATATTACAGTGGTATCAGAGCTGCTTTCTTGACTCAGCCTGTGCGCTTCAAGCAGCATGGAGTATTCTCATGAGGAGGAGGAGATCTGCAAGAGAAATAAGATTAAACCCTTATTTTCTGGAGAGAAGAGGTTCACAAAACTTCTATCTCAAGCTCTACAAGGTATCAGAAAAGACATCAAAGAAATGAGGAGGGAAGAGCAGGAAGATCCCTCAATCAGATCTACAAGATCTATACATGAGGAAATTTCTAAATCCTTATCTCATGGATATGTGCACTCAGCCATATCACCAAATCTTCAACGCTCTGTCAGTGATTTCTTCATGAAGAGGAAGAAAGGAGGTGTGACCAAGAAGGAGACTCTTGGTGAGTATTTGCTGGAATATGAAGCTCAATCTAAGGGGTTCAAAGATAACTTGAACTTCCAAAGGTTCTGTAAGATCAAGGAGGACAAAATCATAAAGGAGAAGCATCATGATATGGGTAGATTCTATTTATCTACTTTTGATGGATCACCTAAATGTCCAGTTAGTTTTGGGTGGAGAGCTAAGCAAATTTGTTCATCAACATCAAGTTTCAGAGATTGAATCCATCAAAGTAGCAGCCCTGCATTTTGAAGGTAAAGCATATGCTTGGTGGTTGTTTGAGTCTTTTTCATTAAGAAATACAAATATACCTACTTATGCAAGGTTTATTGAGAAATTAGTAGAGAGGTTTGATGGGACTTCATGTATAACGTCTTCCATTGAAAATATCAAACCCGATCAAACAAATATTTTTCATGAGTTGGAACGGTCTATGAATCCAACTCCATTTCTGAAAACTATGGAAGAAGGTGTAAGTTTGTTGGATGCCTTGCCAAGGGCAAGATCTCCATTTGATGAAGAGCTCTCTTCTCAAGAGGAAGGCATGAAGATTCCTCCTTCAATAGATGACCAAGATCTAAGGTCTCTTATTGATGATGAGGAAACTTCCACTATTGAAGAAAAGGAGGGGAAGGTAGGAGATGATAACGCAGTCACAACAAAAGAACCTCAAGCACCTCTTCATTAGAGGAAAACTAAAGTGTTCTCTCAACTATGGGCAGCATTTTCATACTTGGCTAAGGAGGGAGCCTTGTGAGAATCCATCACAACGTAGAGAATCTCTCATGGATTCAGAAAATAGGTAAGCAATTTCCTGAAAGGGGCATTGCTATATTTCAATCAGTTATCTACGCTGAGAAAGGAGGAATCAAAATTATATGATGGCATGGACATGAGGACACATGGCAACTCCATATCTTCAGGGCAGCCCATGGTACCTTCATTCATAAAAGAGATTTCTGAACATGACAAGAGGATGTTGACTCTCTTGCATGGATGGGCCAGATTAAGGAAGTACTGGAAGACAAGGACTTTCTGAGGGGAATTTGATTTCCATCTGCTTCAATCTTGTCTTGGGCAAGATCAGCTACAAAGGAGGCATCAAAGGGAAGATTATGACACTCCAACATGTGATTTTGACATCAAGCATGTCAATGAGGAGAGCCATGACATGACAAGGGATGCATTTCAGACCTCTACAGTGTTGTCATTCTTGGGAAGCCTGGATCCTTATTGGGATTCCCAACTCATGATGGAATACTCCAAGGACCTTTTCACATGTGGGGTTCTTGATGGGGAAGTAAGGGATGGAAGGTTTAAGGTAGTTCACGGAGTCATTTATTTCTATAATCCTATCCTTTTTGTTAAAGACTCCAAGCTCAAGGCAATACTACTAGATGAAACCTATGAGATCTTGCTTTCCAAACACACTGGGTTCATTAGAGCATACCATGCTATCTTAGAGGGGTTCATATGGGAAGGTTTCAAGGAAGAGGTGCACTCTCATATGAAAATGTGCATGGAATACTTGCTAGATGAGGAGGAACATAGCTCTTTGAAAGAGCCATCATTCACATCTCCTTACTCATTGAGTGTGAAAGGGAACTCATCCATGAGTTACCCCACTGATGTAAAACAAGTATATAGAGGAACTTGTCTTTTTGAATATTATAATGTATCTCCTATATGCTTATATTTTTCTAACACTCATTTGCAGAACATTACTCCAAGGGGGGGCACTATTTATGATGGGTTTCATGGACCACTCAAGGCCATGAACTATGTTGATGCAGGTCATTCCTTGAAGGATCTTGGGAAGTTATTATATTCTTCAGGGTGTGATTATCTTACACCAACTATGATACACCTTCTCCAAGCATTTAGGAGGGATGGGGCAACAAACAAGTGTCGGGAGAGGCACTTTTCATCTCCTATTCTATGGCAGTTAAGGGTAAAATTGCGCTGGTTGCACATGAGGAGACATCTTCCTTCTCCTTTATCATATATGGCAGCTAGCATGATTCTAATCATGATTCCATATGTTGAAAATGTTCTTACTTTTGGGAACATGGTTGGAGGAGAGGCACATTGGTGGGGTGTGTCCTTGGGGAGAGGGGTTCCCCACTCTTTTTGCATTGCATGCTTCAATGGGGGCATGAGATATTGTATGGCCACTATGATAGATCACTTGTATTTTTGTAGAGTGAGCCATATGTTTGTTGGGAACATGCCTCTCATATGTATTGGGGAGGATTTTTTATATGGATTGCCAAGCTGGGAGGTGATCCACTTCATTTGGATGATAGCATGGAGATGGGAGTCTTTCATGAATAATGGGATTCCCCATGATTGTCATCACTTCTATCTTGAGGAGGCCATGGATCAGCAAGAAGGTTTCCATAACAACCTTCCATTCTTTCATGATGAGATCCATTGGGTTTATTCACCAAGGGCCAACTTACACCTTGAGGAGGGACCATTGGAAGACAGAACTATTGCAGGAAATCTAAAGCAGTGGTGGAGACTATTGGATGAGGGGGCCACAAGAGAAGGAGGGGAGATTTTGTAGCACCCTTGCAGTTTCTTGAGGACAAGCAACATTTGGGAGGGTGAGACTGTAATATTCCTAATTTGGCTTCAGCTAATAGGAATATTAATTTTTCTTTTAAAATCTAGAAGGATGAATAACTGGGCAAGGAGGCTCATAATTTGCTCAAGTATGAATAAAAATCCCTCATAGTGTGAAAAGGGATCATGAAATAACCAGATCAAGCATCCACATATGTGAACAATGTCTAAACTATGTGGACAAGGTCAAGTTTGACCAATTTAACAACATTTATTCTCAAAGAGTGGATCCTAAATAAAGACAGCTCAATGTGAATGAAAATCAAGCTAACTAGTTAAGATGAAGCCACCTTGAGTGTGAAATAGGTTGATCACTTGACCAAGTCAACCATGACCATATCAACAACGCAGTCTAGATGCATTGAACCTCCTAGAGAGACAACATAGTTCTAGAAGGAGAATATACATGTGAAAGAGGCTAAAATAATGAAGTGGTTTAGGGTTTGACAAGACTCCAATCTTATAAAAGGAAGAGGAGGGGAGCATGAAGGGGTTGTTGAAGATTATTATTTTCTGAAGGTATTGTCTGCTGAGACATCCCTCATTGGGGGTTTCCTGTTTAGGAATCCCACCTCCTTCCTTGAGCAGCTCTTGGAGGAGATTTGTTCTAACTTTTCCACTATCAAACTTGGGCCAAGCTTCACCTTACACCTACAACACTTCTCCTGTTGAGGGTTGAGCTGTCCTTGTGAGTTGTAGCAAGTGGAACACTAGATCTGCTTAGATCTAGACTTTTTTGGTGCCTCTTCTCAATGAGTGTGTCTTTTAACCTCCTGGAAGAGTGCATTAGCTGATTGAGCTTCAGATATAGACCTTGGCATCAGGCCAAATAATTCTTAGAGCCTACGATGTTGTTTCTCTCCCTGGACAACGTTATTTGCAGAGTTGCAGCTGCAGGGTGTTTTTTCTGCATTTTGGAGGAGAGATCTCCTGTGTTAGGATTCTTCCTTTCACTATGGTGATCCATGGATTGGCCACCCAATCCATGTTTGTTTCAGATCTGATCTGTTGTCCTATTGTATGCTTCAAAAATTTCTGAATATTTCTGCAGATCTGCAACTTTAGATCTCAGATCTACTCTCTATGCTTCATGTTTTGCACAAAACCCCAAGGGGAATGTATAGATGAGCTCTTCTTGTACATAGATCTGAATTAGATCTATATTTTTATGTATAGATATTCTCTAGATCTGAGTTACCATATACTACCTCTTCAACCTCAATAAAATAACATTGTTGAGTTTATGCAGACTTTTTCCATGGCTGTAGCACCTCACTTCTGAGGATTTTTCCTGTATTGTCTTATTCTTTCTCTTGTACAATGTATGGGATGTAATGTACTTCTGATTTTCTATTATACATGTGATTTCTAAACCTTCATATCATCCTATTACTGTGCTTTAGTGGATCTGCATTATTCCTGAAGCAGTCCTTTGAATATAGCTGCGGCCCTTCTCTTTGGGTGTTTTTCAGCTAGACTAGTTTGTGGGAGATTTGTTTAACCCACCTAGATTGATTTTTTTTTCTCTCCTTTTGTATTTAGATCTTAAATGTGATGATCTAAGGGATCTATGAGTTTTAAACTCATTTCTATGCACAGAATTCTCAGGAGTGTGTTATTTCAGCAAGCATGCTGAGTTGTTCCAATTTTGGAATATTACAGCCTAAAAATAGACTTGCATCTAAAAATAGCCTGCGGGCCCACTTAGTTAAGGTGACTGTTTTTCACTAAGATCATCATCTTGTTGAATCTCAACACTCCCTCTCAACAAGATAGGGATTATCCTTCACCCTGATCCTACCTCTATGGTATTCGAATTTGCTCCTGGTGAGCGCCTTCGTCATATGATGATACCAGATATCAATATGTTTATATCTATCATGAAACACAAGATTAATCGAGAAATTAATGCAACTCTTATTATCACAATGTATCACTGTAGGATCTAAATATGAACCGAACAAACCGACCAGGATCTTCCTCATCCAGATAGCCTCATATGTAGCTTCTTGCTGCCATGTATTTTGCTTCCGCTGAACTGAGTGTCACAAATATTTGTATCCTATTGTACCAAGAAACTATTGTAGATCCGATACTAAAAGCCCCTCCTGATGTGCTCTTTCTGTCTGTTAGGATTCCTGCCCAATCTACATCCAAGAAGCCATGCAACTTCACCGCATCCGTCTGTCTGTACCATAATCCATACTCAGATGTGCCCTTGAGAACCTCAGGACATGCTTGCCTTCCTTCCAAAAGATCTTGGTAGGATTAACCATCGCTTGTTAAAGCTGGTTCACCACATAGCATATGTCTGGTCTTGTATTAACTAAATACATGAGTGAACCCACCAATTATCGATAAACAATGGCATCCACTACCTCTGCCAATGTAGCATCCTCTTTCCTCCAATTTCCTGGAAGAGGAGTGTCGATAGGCTTGTAGCCTTGCATGAGAAACTTCTCCAGTATCTCCCGGGCATACTTGCCTTGAGACACAAACAATTCACCTTCCCACTGCCATATTTCCAATCCAAGGAAATAATGAAGGAGGCCCAAGTCCTTCATCTCAAACTCCTTTGCAAGATCTGCCTTGCATGATTGTATCAACTGCTCATCACCCGTTAGTATTAAATCATCAACATAAAGAAAAATGATTAAAATCTTACCCTCCACCACAATTTGATACAGGTTTTCATCCGCCTCACTCTTGGTGAAGCCAAGTCTGGTGAAATAGTTGTCGATCCATGTGTACCAAGCACATGGTGCTTGCTTCATCCCATACAACGCTCTTTTGAGCCTGCACACATGCCACTCGCTACTGAAGATATCAAATCCTTCAGGCTGCTCAATGTACACCTCTTTCTCAATGATCCCATTAAGGAATGTAGTCTTCACATCCATCTGATGAATGTGCCAACCCATCTGCGCTAAGAGAGCAAAGATGGTCCTTATGGAAGAATATCGTGCGACAAGTGAAAAGGTTTCTTCATAATCAATCCCCTCGATATGTGAGAAGCCTCAGGCAACAAATCTTTCCTTATACTTCTCGACGCTCCCATCAGCAGCTTTCTTTACCTTGTAGATCCATCTTGATCCTACAACTGATTTACCCATCGGCCTTGGAACAATCTCCCAAGCATTGTTTTTGACAATGGATCCATACTCCTCCACCATGGCATCTAAGCATGTGGGCTCCTGCACTGTTTCTTCAAAAGAAGATAGCTCTGTCACTATATACTTGCTCATAAGAGCCATGTATCTAGTAAAATGGTCAGGTGATTGTCTCTGTCTGCGTTTTGATGTAGGGACTCCTACATTCTGTGCTGCATCAAGCTTCAGTCTCTCAACTTCTGTGGTATGCTTTCTGCCTTGTTTGATGTTTGGTTCTGCATGAGTGGACTCCTCCACTCCATGAATCTCCTCCTGTGGATGATCCACATCTAGAAGCTCATCTTTGGGAACAAGTAGCTCCTCCTCTGCATGCAAGTGTAGCTCCCTCTCAAGCAACAACTTCATGGATTTCACCTCATTGAATTTTATATCTCGTCGCACCACACTCATTCGACTGTCTAGAAAATACACACGATAATTATGGGGTGTTTCTGTGTACCCCACAAATATCCCAACTTCTACAGTTGGCTCTAGCTTCTTCCTGGCATCCTTAGTCACATGAATTTAAACAAATGAGCCAAAAATTTTCAAATGAGAAATATCAGGCTTCTTACCAGTAAAAGCTTCTTCAAGTGTACTCATGCCAAGTACTCTATGAGGACAACGATTTTACACATAAACTGCAGTGTTACATGCTTCCACCCACAAGTGCATCGGTAGGCCCTGGTCATGCAGCATAGCTCATGCAGCACCCATGATCATTCTGTTCTTCCTATCCACGACCCCATTCTGCTATGGGTTATGAGGCGCTATGAGTTATATTCGAATTCCTTATTTGCTACAGAAGTCTTTGAATTTTCCTGAGATATATTCACCACCATTATCGCTCCGTAGAGACTTCACTTGCTTCCCCAAATCCTTCTCCACCAATGCTTTAAACTCACAGAACTTTGAGAACGTTTCACTCTTCTTCTGCATGAAGAAGATCCAGCATCTACAAGAATAGTCATCAACAAAAATAACATAATACCTATGTTTTTTTGTTCAAGCAACTGAGAAAGGTCCACACATGTCTGTGTGAATTCTCTCCTGGATCACTGAAGCACGATTTTTCTTCTCATGAAAGGTGGTATTCAAAAACTTACCCATAGTACATCCCTTGCACTGATCTGACTACACAAGAGTACCCTTGGGAAGTCCAGTAGAAATCTACTGCAAAATCTTCAAAGCGCCATGGTGAAGATGGCCCAATCTCCTGTGCCATAATTTGCCCTCATCCCGACTCACCACTTCTTCTGCTTTGCCCACCATTACAGCGCAGCCATATACCTCTAGATTATAGAGATTCTTAACTCGAAACCCTATCTTCTTTTTTTGACCCATTGTTTTATGTCGGAGGAAAGCTTTTCCCTCACTGAAAACAACGTCATAACCTTTGTCTTCCAACATTGCGACCGAGACCAAGTTCTTCTTCAGACCGGGAACATGCATAAATTATTTCAAAAGAAATGGATTACCTGACTCCCTCTTAAAGGTAATGGTCCCAATGCCAGTCACACTGTATCGACCATCATCGCCCATCTCTATATGCATTTGGAGGTCCTTCTCCTCCAGATCACTAAACAAATCCTTATCTCCTGTCATATGGAAACATGCACCACTATCAAGATACCACACCGATCCCATTGCGCTTGAAACCAAGCATGCGATCAAGGAGAAATCAAGTTCAAATTGCGAGGCTAAGGCTTCACTCACTACAGCTCCAGTAGCCTTCATGTTCTTCTTCTTCTATGGGCAGTTAGTGGGGAAATGCCCATGTTCGTGATAGTGAAAACACTTCACCTTGGACAAATTCTACTTCTTGCCTTTAGCCTCAGATTTTGAAGGGAATTTCTTCCCCTTCCCTTTCCTTGCTTTGGAAGCCAAAGAGAAATTCTCTTCATCTTCATCCTTCGATGAAGAGCCATCCCTGGTACTTCGCCTTATCTCCTCCTGCACAATATCCGACCAAAGTCGCTCACATCCAGGCAGTTTCTCTCGTCCATTAACAGAGTCTTCGTAGCTATGCCAACTCTTCAGAAGCCCAAGGAGATCCAAGATCACCAATTCCTCATCATCAACAATAATCCCCACACTTCCCAGTTCATCCTTACAGTCGACAAACTTCATGAGATATTTTGGAATATTGTTTCCCTTCTCCATTTTTATTTTTCTGAGCTTATCTTTAAGCGCCAACTTCCTCTAGTCACTTCTACCTTGGAAAAAATATGTCAAAGCCTTCCACATTGCAAATGGAGTGGATTTCCTGTGAAGTATGGACACAATATGGTCCTTCACACCTTCCAATATAATTCTTCTTGTCTTTGCTACCTTCTTTTTCCATGCGTCAATTCTTGCAGCATCACTAGAATCTGACTTAGGAACATTGCTATCAATGAACTCCTTCAGTCCATTATCTTCCAGCACCACCTCCATCATGTCCTTCCAGACTATGTAATTTGATCTGACATCAAGGGCATACTCCAATCACAACCCATTGAAAGACATTTCAATTTATACTCAACTGTCGCACCAAGAATTTTCTACAACAAATTCTAATTGTCCACCATCACAAACTCAAAAATTATTCACAATTGCAATCTTCAAGAATTAACACTGCTCTGATACCATGTAGAAATTATTTAACATATGCATTATATATCCATATTCTCCTGATCTAACAATATTTATCTTCTTGATAAATACAGAATCCTTCCACTGTTAATCTTTTGTGGAAATTATAAACTCAATTGCAAACACATGAAGCAATAAAAAAAATCGCACATAACACATTTTTTTAACGGGAAAGCCTAAAGCTGAAAACCCCAACTATCATATATTATGTATCATGGAGATCATGTAACAATCTCATATAAATCTTAGTACATCAAGCTCTCAGTACAATCAATCGTCACACACTAACAAGAAGAAATCTGCAAATCTATGCACTAATTTCTTGCCACCTGATAGCCTGCCTCCACTGTGCAATCCCTGCTGAAGAATAGCTATGAATGAATTCAAATTACCCTTGCCTTGACTGCACAATCCTCATTGGAAACTCCAATGTGTGTGTGATGCAATAAATGCATCACTATAGTCACAACAGATAGTCCATCTCACCCTTTCACCTACCTCTCCACTGGGTCTCCACTGGAACTGACATGCATTGTAGTTAACTGTTGTATTTTGTCAATTGATTAATGAGTTATTATTTGTGAATTAATTCACTCCACTCTCACTAGTGTATCATTCAATTAGACTAGATACAACTAGCTCAACTGAGTTTAACTCCAATAACTGAGTTAAACTAAATAACAACTCCATGAACTACTCTTCCAACTCTATCATAACTTTGCCATTTCAGTTCTAACTGAGTCCTCCATGCATGAACCACCATTAAACCCTAGGAATTGCGTAATTCCTTTAGCCCACTGATTTGCAAAATCTGTACACTGAAATAAGTGCTCCAAGAGAATAAGTTGTTGTTTATTGTCGGATTATTATTAAGGGCTAATAATAATCAGCACTTCTATTTTTAGATCGACGATCTATAAATAGACTTCGCCCAATATTATAAAAATAGAATTTCATCTATTTTTCCAACTTGACCAACCATCCACAAATAACATCTTGCAACTTCTGAAATATGATCACCATGTCTAAAAATAGACTTGCACCTAAAAATAGCCTTCGGGCCCACTTAGTGAAGGTTACTGTTTTTCACTAAGCCTCATCATATTGTTGAATCTCAACAGTGATCAGCACTCCATAATGAACAGAGGTGATACCACACATTCGCACTCAAAAAAAATAAATTCAGCGCCGACAAGTATGCCCTCTCTCATCTTATTTTTAAAAGCTCATGAATTTCAATAATATTTGATAAAGAAGATGCTTTCACTTGAGGTATTTTTTTTGTAGGAAAACTCGCAAACCATCCACAACTCCATCCATGGAAAGTTCTAGAGCAGGTATCATTCTACCCCCAGCATGATAGAGTCCCAAAAAACTCTGCATATCTTGGCATCATTTCTCCATCGGAAATCAACCATAGGTTCCACATATTCGACCGTGTTTATCATCACCTCACCCTGCACATGATAAACATCCTTGTTGGTCGATAGATCCTCCCATCCATGGCACTCTTCACCCACAGTAGACCATATATCACAGCAAAAGTTCAATTTTTACCATACAGACTAAAACCCCCTTCCCAGATGACCAGGTTGTATAAGAAAATCAAAAGCGCACTACCACACCTCGCATTTGGCCCACCATACATACACCAGCATAATCCCATATGCGATACTTTTTCATCCGCTTAATCAACCCCACACATGAGACCAACCAATGGGGCCCCCACCCTCAGGAAAACACCTTCCTCACAACATCAGTGAGCGAACACTTTCATGTTTTGGGGCACTCGTCTTTGTGATTTGTACAAACCAAACCCCGTTATTTTATTTTTTGGTAAGTGTACAAAGACTGCAAATGGTGCACTACGTCCCCCACCCTCTCATTCATCTTTTCCCCCATGGAAGCAGTCCCTGAACACCATTGGTCGAAGTATCACACCTCCATGCACAAGCCAACTTGACATTCATAGCTAGTTTTTACCCACCTTGGAAGTCCTACCGATTCCAGGGATTTCCATATCAGAAATAACTATGACTGCCACCAAACTTCTTAGTCCACTCTGACCTTGGTCCACTTAATCCCCATCATCAGTTTTTAGTCACCCCTCACCAACATGCCTATGTTAAACTCATCACATCTAGGTCCCTGACCCCTCATGTCAGTGAACCCCCCCGTTCGATTGAGGCTTCCTTTTTGTCGACTTCAACACATATTCTCCAATAAGGAAGTGGTACCTTGGATTACCCCTCTCCAAAAAAGGGGCATCGTAGGGTGGCACTGTGGGAGACATCATTGCCCAAAGATGTCATCGAACCTCTTGACATTCAACTACAACAAAATCTTTCAAGTCAAGATGGTATCGTACCTTACAACCATTACACTTTGATCAAATTCTTCAAAGACCCATGCCTTCATAAGTGTCTCTTTCAGAAATGCTTACAGAGGAAGGTCCTAGTCAACACCTATGCATACAATGCGTAGCTACATGCCATACCAATTTTATGCATATGGGTACCACATTCCACCTATTGTCAAAGAAAAAACGCACTGGAGAGAGTCAGCAGTAGTCGTCAGCAACCACAAGATCACTACCATATTAGTGACATAGACAGAACATGTATTTGTCAAATAGATTTGTTTAACTAGCCAAAGCATTACGAGCATGGGACATGCCTGCCTAGTAGAAAATTTTTAAATATATTGTATTATATTTGCTTACAAGGTCCCAAATGACATGGTCATTCTTCGAACTGGTGCAGGGTGTTTGCAACTCCGAGTTTCACGCAGGTCTCTCTCTCTCTCTACGCACGATATACATAAAAGAAACTATAATGTATTTTGGCTATAAAGTTCTTCCTAGACCCCACACATTAGGGGGAAACTGTTAACAGTGGAAAATCGTACAAGCATAATATGACATTAATGAATGTCAAGTAGAAGGATTTATCGGGCTTAAAGACATTAGAGAATCTGGAAATTATTTAAAAATCTCTAAGGTCTGAGGAAAAATCAAATTTGAGCAAGTCATAAATGATTTTGATCACATAATCCTTCGTGAAGAGCGCCTTTGCACACTTTTTGACCCGAAATGCGTGCAATCCTAGGAGTGGCGAAAATCACTTTCCAAGACCACAAAAAGCACACTCAAGGATAGTGATTCCTCACTTGAAGCCGACTAAGGACATCCACCAAAGCCTCCTTAGACATCAAGGGAGCACACAATGGAAGATTTGTGGCACACAAAGGAATCATCCCCCTCTCTTAGGTCACCATCCACAATGTACCAAGATAGAGAAGGAGGATTTTAATTCTCCTATATAAGGCCAACATGAGATGAAGAATGAGAGAACACATTGTTATGTTGGCCATAATTTCCCAAGAAATACCAAGAGTGTGTGATTCGGAGCTGAAGATAGAGGGGACTCAATTGTTGGCCATCCAACAAGTTCAGTCCACCACAGTAGAGAGAGGGAGACTTTTCACCGAGGCAAGCTTGGAGGTAAAAAAATCCTTGCATCAAGACTTAGAACCCATGTTCTAGGGGCCCTTTGGCAAGGGGGTTAAAGTTTCATCCTTATTTCATACCAATGCTCAATAAGAGAGGTCGAAAGAGCCACCGTTTGGATTATTTCAGTCGTTTGACTCTATTCAGAGCTTTTTTTATTTGTTTTAGTTTTAGTTTATATATGCATGCTATTTCTCTATCTAGTATGCTTATGATTCTAGCTTTTTCCACTAACTTGATTGAATCCACTTCTTTTTCTTCCTGTGACCAATAATTTAAGAGGGTAAAAGACACCCCTTAAGCTGGTGTGATTTCGTACATGCGTGTACTAAACACACTAACACAACTATGACTCATGAAGAGGAAGAAGTGAAACATGATATATCAAAATTACAAGACCAAGTGCAACAAATTTCAATCTCGCAAAGAGTAACAAAAAATGAAATGGAAGTTTTGAAGAAAGGCGTGAAAGCTAAGATGGATGGTTTGAAGAAAGGTGTGGAAGATAATATGGATGGTTTGAAGAATGGAATGGAAGCTAAAATGGTTGGCGTGGAAGCTAAGATGTATTTTATAGAAGGCAACATGGAATATTTGAAAAAATACATGGAAGGTTTGAAGGTTTGGAAAAGTTTCTACAAGAAAAGCTTAGTAATGGCGAAAAGGTAGTAGAGAAAACTCATGATGAGAACAAAATAAATGTTAATCATGATTTCATAGACTCTAATGTTGGATTTAAGACCCAACATATTCCAAATATAGATATGAGGAAGTTTGATGGCAAGGATCCAATAACTTGGATACTACAAATGGATCAATACTTTGAGCTCCATAATACCCAAAACACACAAACGATATACATTGCAACTTTATATTTGGAACAAAATCAGTTTGTATGGTATCGATGGATTTTTTCTCGTAAACCACTGCTCACTTGGTTAATTTTTACGAAGGAAATGATAGCACATTATAAGGGTACAAAGAGAAACATCTTCTTTATCCAATTGATGAATATCAAACAAAATGGTTCAGTGATGGAGCAAATTGAGGATTTCCAAAAACTGAATATAAGGGTAAATAATATTCCAGAGGAACATAGGATTGATGTCTTCATAGGGACTCTAAAAGATAACATCCAACATGAGTTTTTCCTTTGGGAACTTGATACATTGGCGAAGGCATTCAGGTTGGAAAGAAAATTGAAAGAAAAATTATGGCGACAAGGAAGCCTACCACTCAAAACTATAAATATGGAAGTGTTGCTACTCCTATACTTCCACAACCTACAAGGTTGACACCACAACAATTGGAAGAAAAAATAGAAAAATGGCTTTGCTATAGTTGTGATAGCAAATACACTAAAGGTCATAAGTGTGCTGAGAAGAAATTATTTTACATAGATTGTGAAGAGGAGTAAGAAAAGGAACAGGAAACTTCAAAAGAAGAGGATATACACCAAGAACCAACCCTACAGGAAGAAGAAAAGAATCTAACCATATCTTGTAATGCATTGGCAGGAATTACCACTCCTCAAACTCTCAAGATAGAAGGACATATCAAGAAGAAAAATGTAATAGTGCTTATTGATTCGGGTAGTACCCATAATTTTATTCATTGTAAGGTAGCCAAGGACTTGAATTGCTTCCTATAACCAGCGCCACAGTGTCAAGTGATGGTGGAAAATGGAGGAATTATAAATTATTTTGGAAAGTTCCATAATATCAAGTTAACCATGGAGGAATATGTATTGAATAGTCCAATGCTTTCCATTCCAATGGGTGATGTTGATGTTGTACTAGGAGTACAATGGTTACAATCTTTGTGGATGGTAGCTTTTAATTTTCAAGAACTTTTCCTGAAAAAAAATTCAGAAGGAAAGGAAGTTGAATTACAAGGTATCGCAAGGAAGCCAGGAAAGATAATAAGATCTAATGTCATGATAAAGCTTCTGAATAAAGAACAACGAGGCGTAATTGCACAATTTTTCTCACTAGAAGTGCCAACATAAAAATCATCTATTTCTCCAGATCTCCAAAAAGGCTTGGATAATCATTACAAGGTGTTTGAAACTCCCAAAGGACTCCCACCTATTCATGATCATGATCATGCTATTCATTTGATTCTAGGAATTTTTCCTCCAAACATCAGGCCTTACATATATCATTATGAACAAAAGAGAAAAATTGAACGTATGATTGAAGAAATGCTAGAGGCAAGTATAATTCATCCTAGTCGAAGTTCTTTCTTTGCTCCAGTAGTATTGGTGCACAAGAAGGATGGATCATGGTGCATGCGTCCAGATTATAGGGACCTCAATAAGCTCACTATTAAAGATAAATTCCCCCATTCCTGTGATTCATGAAATATTGGATGAATTACATGGAGAAATTTATTTCACCAAGTTGGATCTTCGTTTAGGATATCATCAAATTAGAATGAAGACTAAAGACATTCTAAAAACAACATTTTGAATTCATGAGGGTCATTATGAATTTTTGGTCATGTCTTTTGGCCTTACCAATGCACCTTCTACATTTCAAGGGTTGACGAATTCCATTTGCAAACCCTTCCTTAGAAAATTTGTGTTAGTATTTTTTGATGATATACTAATCTACAACATGTCTTGGAAGGATCATGTTCAACATGTTGACAGGGTGCTCAAACTATTGGAGGAGAAACAATTATATGCAAAAACCTCCAAATGTTTCTTTGGAGTAAAAGAGGTGGAATATCTGGGCCATATTGTATATCAATAGGGTGTTAAGGTATACCCTAAAAAAATTAAATCCATTAAGGAATGGAAAGTCCCCAAAACCATAAAGCAGTTGTGAGGATTTCTCGGGTTAACAAGGTATTATCGCAAGTTTGTTAAGAATTATAGGAGAATAGCATCACCTCTAAAAACATTATTTAAGAAAGATGCATTTTCATGGACTTCTGTAGCAACTAAGGCCTTTAACATCTTAAAGAGGCAATGTGCCAAGCACCGGTCTAAACTACTCCAGAATTCACAAAAACCTTTTTGTGGAAAGTGATGCCTCAAGAAATGGAATTGGTGTTGTTTTAATGAAAGAATGAAGACCCATTACTTTTCAAAGTTGTCCAATCAAATGAAAGTATTTACACAAAGCTATTTATGAGAAGGAAATGTTGGCAATACTACATGCACTAAATAAATGGCGACCTTACCTAATGGGTAGACACTTCAAGGTAAAAACTGATCATGATAGTCTTAAATACTTTTTGGAACAAAGACTATCTTCAAAAGAGCAGCAAAAATGGGTCACAAAGATGTTGGGCTATGACTTTGAAAACATCTACCAAAAATGGAAGCTACATGTTGTTGTAGATGCACTCTCAATAAAGGATGAGGATGTAGAAGCATTTCTTTGTGCCATTTCTATTATCCAACCAGATTGGATAACCGAAGCAAGGGAGGAATGGAAGAATCTTGAAGAAGTATGGATACTCATTCAAAATTTGAAAAAATATCCCAGTACATATTATACATTAAGTTGGAAAAATTATTCCTTATGGTACAAGGATCGCTTATATCTTTGTAAGAATTCCCAACTAAAACAAAATATTCGTTTGGAATTGCACACCTCTCCCTTAGGAGGACACTTGGTATTTTTAAAAACTTACCACAGGGTGAAGAAATAATTTTTTGGGATGGCCTTAAATTTTATATTCAAAATTTTGTAGTGGAATTTTTGGTTTTCTAACAAAATAAAGTTGAGACAATTAAGACCCCGGGTCTGCTACAACCTTTATCCATTCCAAGTCAACATTGGGAGGAGGTTTCAATGGATTTTATCACAGGTTTGCCTAAGTCTGAAGGAAAGAGTGTCATCATGGTGGTAGTTGATAGAATTACCAAGTATGCACACTTTTGTGCATTACATCATCCATTTAAAGCAAGTACAGTCGCTACTGAATTTATGGAAACAATTCAAAAGCTACTTGGAAACCCAAAGATTATTATAAGCGATAGAGATCCCATTTTCACTGGAAATTTTTGGAAAGAATTATTTTCTTGTTTGGGTACTCAACTAGCTCATAGCTCATCTTATCATCCTCAATCCAATGGGAAAACTGATATAGTGAAAAAATGTTTGGAATGATATCTTCGTTGCTTTGTATCTGATAAAAAACATAATGCGTCAATTGGTTACCTCTGGCTGAATGGTGGTATAACACTTCCTTCCACATTGCAGCAAAAATCACCCCATTTATGGCACTTTATGGATATCATCCATCGTCCATCACATAATCCTTAAGAGAAAATTATAAGGTTAAAGCAGTGTAAGATCACATTAAGCATCAAAGAAAAGTTCTCCAACTCTAAAAGGATAACCTAAATTTGGCACAAAATCGAATGAAACAACAAGCATATCAACATCGCAGCGAGAGAAGTTTTGATGTAGGCGACTAGGTATTTTTATGACTACATCCATACAAATAAATGTCCCCCGGAAAGCTAATAAGGATAATAAATTATTGCCAAAGTAATATGGTCCTTACAACGTGTTGCAAAATATTGGTACTATGGCATACAAATTGGAGCTTCATGCATCTTCCCGCATGCACCCAGTTTTCCATGTTTCATGCTTAAAGAATGTTATAGGTGACAAACTTCTGGTTCAAACAATATTGCCATAAATTGATGAAGAAGGAAAAAATCATATTGGAACCTGAAGTGGTCATGGAAACAAGAACTCGACAACTATGGAATCAATCAATTTCAAAGTATCTCATCAAGTGGAATAACTTGCCCACTAAAGATTCCACATGGGAGGATGAGAATTTTATATAGAAGCATCCAGAACTATTCAAGTGTTGAGGACAACACTTTTTTGAAGGAGAGGGGCATGTTAGGGCCCTATATTACTCGTGTAGTCCCTTATTGTTGTTAGTGTATCCCCCTTATTGTTTTTTTTGTGCCATTACATTATTATTGTTAGGTTGGCTAGGATTATATTATGAACCCATGGAATCCTATATATAGAAAGGAGGATTTTTTCATTTGAATCATCTAAGAATTGTTCATTTATGTAATGTAAATGAGGTTACCCCCTTGAATTGGTTGAATTCTAAGTCATTGATATCTCTTTTATTCTATTTTGTGAGTTGGTTTCGTAACATTTTTCTTGCAGTTGGTCACCCCCGAGCCAAATTCGATGTTGCAAGGAGTCACCTCACTTAGTTAGCAAAGGTAAATATATGGTAGACATATTAAGGAAACTCTCCTTGATACAAAGAAACCAAACTATTGTCTAGCAACCTACTGAGCCAAGGCTTGATATTAATCACCAAGGTGTCGTATTTTCTTGTATAAGATAAGGGGGTTCTATGCCCAAAAATCCCTTAGCGCGCCCCCTTCTAAGTGCTTCTCATTCTCACCCAAACATTTTACCCATAAAACACATGTCCCTCTGTTTTATACCCAAGTCGAATACTTTAGCTCTGATTTCTTTAATTGAATTAAGGATTTTTTGTTCATCATTGGTTGTTGTTACACAGAAGGTTCTATGCATACCTTTTATTTTAAATTTTAGTTCCCAAATCCCCTTATGTGTCCCTATTTGTTCTCCCACCACTCTTCCCTTAATATTTTCACCCACTTCTCTTCTATCTCGATCTGTTTATGTGTGAGAATTCATGGTCTATCATCTGGATTACATGGTTAGTTCAGAAATCTCCAAAAGTGTACTTTTTCCATACTTATAGAATAGTTATGTAGCACGCCCATCTCTTCTGATAATTGTAGGTAATTGGTAGTGAAACAACCAAGTTGAGTTGCTAGGGATAAGGGAAAGTGTAATTTTAATTCAAGGAAAGATATTTTTGTCAGCAAGGAATTTCCTTGTTCCTCCCACAACTTCCTCTCATGGCATCGATATCTATGCAAGCTCACACCTTTCCTTACAATTTGTCAATATATCCATGTTGTCCATTTCCAACAATATAAATCACAATTAAAATTTAAAAAATGGGGTGTTACACAAGTGGTATGAAGCCACCATTACCTTTGTTCTCCATTTATGGCATCTTTCTATTTGTTTTAAGAGGATTTTGGTGTATAGTCTACATATAATGAAATAATTAAAGTCAGTAGTCTAAGGTGCCAAGCTAGCGTGATGATAGATATTCTCTCTAAATATGAATATATAGAAACAGGGATAAGCTACAAACCTAAATCCAAAAATGAAGACCAAGCTTATCATTTCATGTCACAAAATGAAGTCATCAGTGTTGATGGAGTCCTAGAGAAATTTCAACTAGAGGTATTTAAGTTTGATGTTGTTGATGAAAATCGAACAACACTACTTAGTGAGGGACATAGTGTAGATAATACCACTAGTGGACATAATGTCAAACATGGGCTCTGTTTCACAACAATAAGGAAAGGTAAGAGAAAATAAGTAGACCACTTTTGCAACAAAATAATCAAAACTTTGGTAAATGGAATATTGTGGTTGATGAGGAAGGGAAGAGAAAAATGGCGTGGAAGTGTTTAAAAGCAAGGGGATATATTGTGAATGGTTGTATGTGTCTAATGAGGTCATCTAGAATATTACACAAACACATACACGTCATACATGATGTATGTCAAGAATGAACAAACGATTTTCAAAATAAATGGTATGGATAACCAACTTCTGAACTTTGAACAAGTGAACATTGATGGAAAATTGATTTATAAACAAAGGTAAACCAAAAGTGATCATCCCAAACCCAATACCTTAATACAACTAAGTTTTGCGGAGCTCTTATTAAGAAAACACCTTCAACATAATAATAACTATACAATTTAAATAACTTAGACATAATAATAACAATGGAAAAAAATATATATCATATTTAATTGTAAAAAAAAATATGGAGAATAATATACATGAACAATATAGTGATACATAAATAATTCCTTATTCTTAAATATGAAATTACCAAGGTAAAATAACAAATGAATTTTTTGGTGATCATAAGCATTAAATCCATGCAACACAAAGATGAAACACATGCAAGACGTATCATGCAGATACAAGGGAGGTCATCAAGGAGAGGCTACAAGAGAACACTCGCAAAGAAGGAGAAAAAGGAAGAACCATAATGAAGGATATGAAGGAATCTTTGATCAAGGCAAAAGGATGGAAACTCATGCTAACTTGGAAGGTTTGACACTCACCTAAGACCCTTTGGAGGGTGAATATGAAGAACAAGTAGAGATCCATCATGAATATAGTGAAGGAAGAAACAAAGAGAGTAGCTTGACATTAACACATCATCATGAAGTTCCATATCATCAAGACCAAGTCATGGATTTTCCTAATGTTATCACAAATTCATATGTGTCAATGTATCTTGCCACATTATTTTTGGAATTTAATGAGAAAATGTAATATGTGTGGAAGCCAAGGTTCCCATATGGAATGTGAAAGGTCACTACAAAGTTATAAAGTCGTGTAGAACCTCAAAGGTCATATAGAAATTCAAAAAGTCATGATAGAAGCTCAAGAGTCACATGGGATATGGAGATTCACCTCATTTGTTATAAATACACCCTCATAACTCAAGAAAGGGGCCTTTTGGGACTTGAAATCTTCACCTTGGCTTCTCTAGTTTGTCATAGGAGAGAATATATTTCTTTGGAGGAGCACGTAGTGACTTAATGTTCCACCCATTGTAATTGTGTATCTTTGGACTTTCACTTAATATATGAAGCTCTCAGAACTGGCGCACTTTAATGCATATGTCATGAATGATTGTTAGACTATTCTTTCATTGCTTACGGTGTGTGTTTATGTTAACATACTAATGAAAATGAACTATTTCATTGGCTTTGGTATGTATCTTGTTGAATGTGTGTTGTTACTTTCTTTTATGATTGTTGTTGTCTTGTCAACTACTTTGTGGGTTAACTAACGATCATCTTATGTTCCCATGTATCTCTTTTAGGATAATACTATTACTTTTCTTCTAGAGGCTCACTCTCTCTTTCTTATTCATGAAAGCACCTTATATACATTGTAATTGCATGTGTCACAGTGTCAACTTACTTGCTCATTTCAAGGATTGTTTGTATAATATCTTATGTTGATAATTGCACCCAAGGCAAGTATATAATACCTCATTAAATTATCATATTAAGAGCCTAGGATTGAATTAAATGAAGAAATTTGTAAGACCCCACCCCACATTTACTTGCTTTTACAAGCTCTCTGGAGTAAACATGAGATGAGAGTTACTATGCATGACCTAATTTCCAAGATACATTTATGGAAAATGGAATCTGCATGTCCAGAACTGACTGCAAATGCCCAATGACACATGATCATAATGTTATCAGCCTAACTTGACCCAACACTATTTTCTTTCAGTTTTCATTTCCTTAATTTAACACAAATTTTTATTTTTGGCAGTTTTTCTAGGTCCTTGGCCAAAACAACATTTTTAGGGAAAACGAAGACATGGGAAATGCCAAAATATCTTTCAATTTGGGTATTTTTTGGTCTTCTCATGGAGATCTTTGAAGCGAGGTATTATGATAGCCAAACAGAGATCATGTGGAAAAGTTACAACCTCGGGAAGTTGGCAGTCCAAATTATTCATTTATATCTACACTTTGTAAGCATAGTACCTGTAGGTCATGAATGCATATCTATACAATAATTCATCAAGTTCATCATAGAATCATCAAGAAGGCTTGTTGCCTCTTTTACTAGCTGCAACAATACACACTAACTCATGCATTCATATAATGTAATCAAAATCCCACCAAACCATGGAATGGATCCATAACAAGAGCACATCATATAATGAGAAATGTAACCATCACTTAACCAGAAAATAACCATGACAAATCAGTCATAAAATAATAACTTCTGCTCATTAATATCGATAAGAATCAATAAATAATAACATATGAAAATTCCAACCAAGTCAGGGACTTCCATGAACCACACGACCATAGATTGGCTGAACCAAATATTTCTTTCATCCAATCACCCTTGTGCCATATTCCAATTAGGAATGTTGGATATCATGGGATAAACCATAGCATAACAAAATAAGGACTCCATCAGTTAAACCTTCTCCACCCTCAAGCCACTGTGATCTCACCTAAACCAGTCTAGCGATCACCAAATAAACATAAGCTCGTATGCATCAGAATTTCTTCACCATACCCAGAGGAATTTTCCTATCTCCACCCCCTTGTCAAGAGATTCCCATAGAATACCATCTCCACCCCCAACCCTTGGGATTTTCCTAAGACCACCTCACCCAGATCCAAAATATTCAGACAATCCAGATCTCAACCAGAAATGAATCCCAACACACCATGGCTATTCAGGATATGGCAAGGAAATATGAACATGTTTTCAACCCAGGGAATCCCATTCCAATGACAAAAAAATAATCAGGTAAACCAAATGCATGCACCATGCATTCAAATCCCAACAAATAAATCACACATGCTACCTATTACATACAAAATCCTCCTGTTGTAGTTTCTCTCCCAACCTTCTCCTTGTGCTCTATTGCTTTCCTTTGCTTTCTTGTGTCCAGCTGCTCTTTCTCTCCAATTCCAAGTGAGAATGCCTCAATGTACAATAGTGTAAGAGTGTAACCAAGAGTGATCAAAAGTAACTATGAGTGTCCAAAGAGAGAGTGTTAAAATGTTCTCTCTCCTTTTATTTTATTTTCCTTTTATTTTCCTTCAATTTCCTTCATTTTCCTTCATTTTCCTTTGCATCCATATTCTTGTCTGTTCATCTTCCTTTTCTCATATTTGCCTTTATTTTTTAATTTTTTTCCTTTTTCAATGCCAATTCCAATTTCCTTAGCCATTAATTAACTACAAGTGATGCCCACTTTAATGTTTTTCCCCTCCATTCAGCTTGGAATACGTGTCTCATGATCTTGGTCTTATTTTCTCATTTATAACGTCGTTCCAATTTACATGGAAAAACAACCTGAGGTTGTTACAAACTTATAAAATCACTAGAAGAAAATCCAAAAGGAAGAGATTCAAAAAGAAGCAGAAACTACAAAACCACATGTTGATGAGCCAAAGAAAGAAGAATCAATAGATAAGGTTGTTGTATATTTTGACCCACACCATTCAAAGTAACATAAATTTTTCAAAGGAAGGGAATACGTGTTAAAAACTCACCATGGATCAACACAAAACTAGAGAGAAAACCAATATGAAGGCACATAGAGGAATAAAATAAATGCATGGATCATTCAAGTAGTGAAACGAAGACATTGATCTCAAGGAGAAACTAGAATCACGATTGAGGAATGGCCATAATTGGACCCCATTTCCACAGTTCACTAGGATGGATGGATGCTCGTGCATGGTATCAATTGACTATATTTCTTAGTAGGTCATATTATGTGGCTTCTTCCCATGTTTCAACGACAAAACATGCCAAAACGGTGTTGGGGGTAAATTCACATTAAGGGCCTCATCCATACATAATTAGGTCCATATATGACCACTTTTCTTCATCTATTAGACATTTCCAACCATTTGGGATAATATTTTAATTTTAGGATTTTCTATTTTTAGTAAGCATATTTTTAGGAGGGGGTGCCACTTAGGATAATATGTGGAAGTGATTAGGAATTGAATGGGTCACACATGAATATTTCCTATCTAATAATGTGCATTACCTTATCCATAATGTCAATAATCACTAATGTGCACTTCCTCTCTTATTTTGGGAGATTTCCTTATCCACAACCTTATCCACTCATCTTATTACCTTATCTTGACTTTTAGTCTTACTTTCGAAGATTTATTTCTATTTCTAAGTTAGGAGTTGCATGAGGGAGTTATCACTTTAATTATTACTTATTTTTTACTCCACTTATATTTATTCAACCCTATTTTAGACTCTCACTCTCTTTTAGGGTTTTATAATATAATTTTAGGCTACTAGCTAATGAGGGAAAATGATTTTCCATTTTCTAGTATGCATGCACTATGGAACCCCAAACTAGTGCACATTGATTTCCTTGCAAGGAGGGTTATTTAATTGAAATGATGTCAAGAAATGATACACAAGAGTTATGGGTATTTTGAATCACTCTCTTTAGCTACTTAGTTGTTTTCAGTGCAATTTCAATTTCTCTTATTTCTTGTTATGCAATCTCTAGTGTAGTATTTTTTACACAATAGATCTTGTTATTGTGCACAAAATCCAATACAAGATAGAATTCAATGTAGCTAGGGAGGATAATATGGGGTAATTTTGGAGATACTCAAGAGGATAATGACTGTAATTTGGTCATAATAATGGAATAGGCCCATTGTGTAATTAAAATCAAATAATATAATAATAAGAGGTAACTGACATAATACCCCTAGGAATACTCATGAGAATGTATAAGTACATGAGAGTATCTAGTATTGGAGGCGTGTTTAATTTTATTGTATTGTAGCAAGAATGACTTGTAGAGTATTCCTTCCATAATATGCATTTGACCCAGTTACCTTTCCTTAAGGGTTTTTCTCCCCATAATCTTCTATTGTTCAGTGAATATTTGGCTATATTTGCTATTTAAGGGTTTATTTTAGAATTTTTATGGATCATTGGTCGACACAAAAGTTTCATAATTGTTTTTTTATAGATTCCTTAACATTTTTTTAAGGGGAAGCATTATTCTTAATCTTGTAACAAAAAAATTACGCTCTAAATATTCATTTACATCACAGGGAAGAAAAAAACTTCAAATTTAATCGATGATAATCCATATCCTACTTAAATATGGATTTGATATAATTAGTCAATTACCACTTTATCCCTCATGATTATTCAATTCCATTTTTAGACGATTCAATTCTAGTTGTTGGTGCTATTGGTGGTTGTGGCCTAGATAAGGATGTAGATAAACCATTGAAGTTGGGGCTTATTTCTTCTATGGAGTGTTAGGAAATGAATGAAACTATGTCTAATAATTATGGTCCAAATGGAATTGAGGATTATAAGTCAATCATATGCATATGAGAATATCAATTACTAATCGCAACGGCTTATATGATGTAGATTTTGTTATTGATAAAATAATAAAAATTTTGTATGCTAATGTTGGTTATGACACTAGTGGAAACTAAAAAACTAGTGATTGATGGAAATACTACTACTAATTTAAATGTCCTCAAACTACACAACATTCTACCTCACCGTCTCCACTAATTTAGATCTTATAGGGTTCTTTCAACAACCACCCTATCAATCAATCACACATATTAAATTAAAATAAGCATTTCAATTTCTTGATCCAAACTCACCTCAATTCTTGCCAAAAAATGTACAAATGTACAATTGAGAAACTTGAATCCAAAGTGGAAACACTATAAGGAAAAGACCCTCTAGAGAAGGTTTTAAAGGAGGTTTTTAGTGTTATAAAAGTGGCTAAAATTGTCAAAAAAACATTTTCTACAACATTTTTTTTTGGTAACGGAGGTTTTGACGGAGCTTCTAACGGAACTTCAACGCAACTAAAAAAAATTGAGCGACCAGAGGTTTTTACAGATGTTTTTCTCATCGGTGCGCACATAATGTGTGAACGCACCAGTGCATTTTAACCTATATGCACCGGTACTATAAACATACCAAGCACTGAGATGGAAAAAAAAATTCGGAAGCTTCGGGGCATTTAGCAACATCCTGGTACGTGTCACCCATAAATATGCACTGGGCCATTATAAGATGCATGCACCAGCATTGTTAAGGTATATAAATGCACTGGTTCGTTAGGATGTTAAGATTCACTATGTCATTAAGTTATAAAAAGTCACCAATGTGTTAAAGACAAACCATATCGGTGCATACAACACCTATCCACCTGGGTCGTAGTCATCGATAAAGCGCACCAGGCATTACATATATATAAGAAACCCTTTGTCATACAAAATGGGACAATTATTGGTATCCCTTTGTCTTTCAATTGGGACACTATGTCCATTACATTAAACAAAATTTCTGATTTCGCAGACAAATATTTCAAAAAATACAATGCCTTTCTTTGATATCCAAACATATTGATCATCATTCTTCGTTGGAACTGTTGTCACTACAATCAAGACCTATGCCTTGATTTCAGCTTCCGTAAATGAAGAGGTGAGTCGCCACATTTCATCATTCTCAAATGCCTATGATGCCTTGAGCAAGCTAAAAGAACTCTATGACTCATATTCAGAATTAGAAAATGTTCAATTGATGATTAAGTTGTTCAGTCTTGAAATGAAGAATGATGATCCCCTTGCCTTAGCTTCATAAGTTAGATCGATCATGCATGATATTGATAGCACTAGTGTAAAAATGGACATACCTCTCATAGCATATCTTAATGCATTATATCCGACTTACTCACATTATCTTGTGTCTTTGCCGACAAGTGGGAACCTTGAACATATGCCTTTTGATACACTTGAGAAAAAGTTTACTGAGAAGAAAGCTTTTGGGAAGATGACAGTCCCTTCATCTTCCGAAGAGGCTGCATACTTGGCACATAGAGAAAAGAGTCATGCTCCAGATTCATCCAGAGGAAGAGGTGGTAGAAGAGGAAGAGGAAGAAGAAACTTCATAGAAATGGGGGGCAGACAATCTAACAAATCCAATCTTCATTGCACACGCTGCAATAGAGATGGACATGATGCATCCAAATGCAGAACAACTTGGGAGAAAATTGAGCAGCAAAGAAATCAAGACAAAGGTAAAACTAATGACAAAGACAAAGGTAAAGCACCTGAATTCTCTCATTATGTTCTAGCACATTGTAACAATGGAGTAACTGAAGACTTGTTTGATGTTTCATTTACTTCATGGAGAGATGATTGGTTGCTAGATTCAGGAGCAACATGTCACGTGACATTTAGAAAATATTTTTTTGAAGAATTCACTGACAAAGTTGATGGAGCAGTATATTTGTGAAATAAATCCAAACTCAGCCATCGGGGCTTAGCACACGGTCGAACCGTGGTGCACAGTTCTTCGAGATCATATCCTACATGAGGTTAAACATACCTCCTGAGTTGAAGAGAAACTTGTTGTCTTTGGTCAAAATCCGCTAGCAAAGGACACTCAGTCCTTGTTTGATGGCAATATGAGAGGTTAGAAAAACATCAAAGGGATCCTCACACTTGTCATGGAAGACTAGAAGAAGGGGCTCTTGAAGGCTGAAGGTTCATCTGCTCATGCTCAAAACTTTGCATTGATTCCACATCATGATGAAGGTACATTCCCATCAAGTCTTTTATGGCATGCTAGATTTGGACACTTAAACTATAGCTGACCTTGGTTGTTGAGAGAAAAATGGTGTTAATGGGTACATATACAATTCCTAGAAAACCTAAGGAATGTGATGCTTGTATTCTAGGAAAGCATAGCAAACAACCATTTCATGATTCACACTCAAGAGCACATAGGAAACTTGAACTTGTTCATTCAGATTTATGTGGCCCTGTGCCTATTGCTTCTGCAAATGGAAACAAATACATGATGACATTTATTGATGACTACACCGAAATGTGTTGGATTTACTTACTGAAGAATAAGTCTGATGCTTTTCAAACTTTCAAGAATTTTCATGCATGGATTGAAAATGATGCACAAACACATATTGGCTCTCTACATACTGATAATGGAAAAGAATACACTTCAAAAAAATTTGAAAATTATCTTCATCAACATGGAATCAAACATCAAACAACTGTGCCATATAATCCACAACAGAACGGTGTAGCTGAAAGAATGAACAGAACTATTTTAAATATGGTCCGCTCCATGTTATTTTTCAAGAATGTGAAATTGATGTTTTGGGCTGATGCAGTTCTATATGCTGTTTACATAAAGAATAGGTGTCCTTCAAGTTCAATTAGAAACAAAACTCCTTTGGAAATGTGGCATGGCCACATTCCTTCGGTAAAGCATTTCAGGGTCTTTGGGTCCACCTGTTATGCCTTGATACCCAAGGGTCAAAGGAACAAACTTGGTGCTAGAAGTCGCAAATGTATCTTCTTGGGGTACTCCAATACCTCCAAAGGATATCGTCTCTATGATGAAGCAAATAAGAAATTTGTAATAGCAAGAGATGTCATATTTCTTGAATATTCCAAGAGTGACAAGGTTGTTGAGCGGCAACTTGATCGCCTGGATAGATTCACACATGCAAATTCTTTCCAAGAATTTGATAATGTGATTCCACATCTTGAAGGGGGGATTCCAATATTGAATCAAACTATGGAATCATGTCCTGAAGCACTCTCTCCCCCACATGAAGTAACAATCACGGATGACACATTGGATGATGTCATTGACAGAATTGGGAGATTGAATCTTGAATCAATCCCAACTCAGTCAAGTGAACAGCCTAGGCCATCTCAGAAAGGTCCTCCCAAATGGCTGACAAAGACACTGGAGAATGTTCGTCCTAATGAGGTTGGAAAAACAGGAACAAGAAGTTCCACTCAACAAATCGAAGGTGATGTAGATAATTCTGATTCTCTTGTTGATATGGATATTGCTTATAACTGTGAATTGATTTTGTCTATAGATCATGAACCAAATTCCTTCAAAGAAGCCACTTCTCATGATGAATGGAAAGAAGCGATGCAGAAGGAGTATGATGCCTTGATAAAGAATGGCACTTGGAAGCTGGTTGATTCGCCTTTGGGAACGAAACCAATTGGTTGTAAGTGGGTCTACAAGAACAAGTACAAAGCAGACGGCTCACTTGACAAGCACAAGGCCAGGCTTGTGGCAAAAGGATTCGCACAGAAAGAAGGAGTCGATTATGAAGAAACTTTTGCTCCCACAAAAAAATGGACCACCATCCGGACTCTCTTTGCCTTAGCAGCTCAGAATGGATGGAAATTCCATCAGATGGATGTAAAAACAACCTTCTTGAATGGAGATCTAAAGGAGAAAGTTTATATGTCCCAGCCAGAAGGATTTGTGATAAAGGGTCAAGAAAACAAAGTTTGCAAACTTGTAAAATCCTTGTATGGCCTCAAGCAAGCACCACGAGCCTGGTATGAGAAATTGACCGAGCATCTTCTAAAACTTGACTTCAAACATTTTGATCTTGATGATGCAACTTTGTTTGTTAAGAAAGTTGGAAAAACAGTTGTATATCTTGTGGTATATGTAGATGATCTTTTGATAACCGGAAACAATGAGAGCTATATTGCATCCATGAAGAAAGAGTTGAAGAAAGGTTTTGAAATGACTGATTTGGGTCATGTTCATTACTATTTGGGTATTGAAGTAATTCAACATCCTAAATTCATATTTCTTTCTCAAAAGAAGTACATTGGATATCTCTTGAACAAATTTGGCATGAATGACTGTAATCCCTTAACCACTCCAATGGAACAAAACTTGAAGCTCACATCTATTGAAGGTAAAGAATTTGAGGATGCAACTAAGTATAGACAGCTTGTAGGAAGTCTTATCTACCTGACCACCACCAGACCTGACATTTCATTTGCTGTTGGAATCCTCTCAAGGTTCATGCAAAAACCTTGTGAAGGACATTGGTCTGCTGCAAAAAGAGTGCTAAGGTACTTGAAGGGGACTCAAGACTTTGGACTCAAATATACACGGGTAGGCGACTTCATCTTGACCGGATACTCTGATTCAGACTTTGATGGCGACAAAGAAACAGGGGTGTCTACTACAGGTTACACCATGAGTCTTGGATCAGGAGCTGTCTCATGGAGATCACGCAAACAGACAGTTCCAGCAGATTCCACGACCGAGGCAAAATATGTGGCAGCAGCTGAAGCAAAAAAGGAAATTGTGTGGCTCCGAAAAATCCTGGAAGATTTGAAGATGAAACAAATGTACTCCACACCACTCATGATCGACAACACTTCTGCAATAAAGTTGGGCAAGAACCCAAAGTTCCATGATCGAACAAAGCACATCAATACAAAGTACCATCTAATTCGACATCATGTTTAGGCCAAAACCATTCATCTACATCATTGTTCCACAAATGAGCAAACTGCTGACATCTTCACCAAAGCACTTGGAAGAGAAAAGTTTGAAAAGTTCAGATCGATGCTTGGACTCACCAACATCCCTTCGGATTAAAGGGGGGAATGTTGACACCTAATCCTATGGGATTGGTGTGAATATTCAATATTGTATATTATTTAATATTAGGAAATAAGGAAGGCCAAGAGTCATTGGGAGATGAATCCCAATAGCCTCACCTCCATGTATAAATGCATGTTCATTCTTCATTCAATAACATATTCTGATTTGAGGAGTTACCTCCTGGTTTGACACATGACTTGGGTTATTTGGAGGAATTTTTTGTTCATTGTGTTGATTGTTTTCTTCTTCTTCAAGTTACATCTACAAACATAAAAATAAAGTGTAATGTGTATATACATTGGTGAGAATAATTAAAATTGCAATATTTAATAATATACATCAATGTAAATTGAAAATAAATGTACCATAGCAAGAATTGACTTGTGAACTATACACATTATTTCAAAACCAAATTTCGTGCCATCTTTCAAAAATTCATTTGTTGGCGCAGTTCCATATTTTGTTTCCTGCAAGTTTTATACCCCATAACAAATCATAGATTTAATATAAAATATTTTTTTGTTTTATTAATTATAGACTGAGCTAAGTAAAACAGGATAGATGCTTACAAATTCCACAATTAATTTCTGATATGCCAACATATACTGACAACCCATATTTAACCCAATGTCAACCAATTTTTCTGATGGTTCTTCTTTGTATGTTAGCACCTATTTGAAGACATTCAATGATAATTGTTGTAAAACAACTTAAATATACAAAAATGAAATCTAGTTAAGTTGTTATAAGGAAGTAACAATTACTCACAAACATATATATCAACCCTTTTCTTCCTTGTCGTCCTGTTTTATGTGTTGAATGGGTTCCATTTTCTTTTCTTTTCCGCAATAAAGTACTTGAAAATTAATATTTAATGCTAAATCATTTTTTATTGTACCTAATCGAAAAAGTCAATGATTACATATTACATTTGAAGCGCGTTGTTGTTTATATGACTCCTCGTGCGATGAAATTATGTCCATTTCTTTGACCATCTCCTTGTACATCTTTTTGGACATTCCTACTAGCATATTTTTGGTATAAACTCGTTCATCCTTTGAGATTTTCATAATCTTCCTCAAAAATTAACATGACCATAAACTATTTAATTTTTATATTGATATATGAAAACTAAATATAACAAAAGTGATATTCATAAATAATTTCTTTGTAGTAATATATACATATAATTCTAGAAAAAACATTTAAAGGAATATTACTTTTTCAATCCTTATTTTTTATTGTTGTATGTTTTTTCTATTAAAAGTTTGACACGTCTTATTGACCAATTCTCTGGAAACTCTTCTTGTAGTTTAAATAAAATTTGGTTCTTGGAATCATTGAATTGATTTTTGTATTGTAAGTGGAAATAACGTCTATACATTTGTTCCAGTAAATCCCTCAAATTTTTGTAAAATTTTCCCCCCCTTTAGTTAACCTCCAGCACCACTCTAGATAAGCTAAGGAG
This sequence comes from Pinus albicaulis, assembly GCA_034641835.2. Classification (NCBI taxonomy): domain Eukaryota; kingdom Viridiplantae; phylum Streptophyta; class Pinopsida; order Pinales; family Pinaceae; genus Pinus; species Pinus albicaulis. Next base: position 1,725,753,086 of record CM076578.1, on the reverse strand, counting down.
CAATTCATTTTCATTTTCATGTTCTATTTTTTTTTCTTTTCTTAGAACAACATTCATTTTATTCGTTGTTGGTCCTTTTATAACATTAAACATATCTGAATTAATAGATTGTTTGAAACATTTTATCTAATTTTTAAAGTATATTATTAATGAAAATTCAAAAAATAAACTCATATTGGATTGATAGTATTTTTTCATTCACCTGATTCATCCTTTTGCAATTTTTCCGTCAAGCTTTTACGCTCTTCTGGTCTTAGATCAGAAAAAATATTATCGAGCTTCGTCATTTTATGGCTCTGCGTGATACACACTAAACAATACATATTAGCTAAGCTTACATATAGTTCAAAAATAATAATTTTTGTAAAGAATTTACAAAGAACTTGCCTTTTTTGCTTTTCTAGATGTGCTATCAGTATTTTTATTACTTTAACTCTTGTTATCCTTTTCTTTATCAATATAAAACTTGTACCATTCATTAATATATTATATAAATAAATCACATACTTTTCAAGTAAAAAATAAAAATAAAAAAAACGGTGCGACTTTCTCAACTTACGCACCGAACGCGGTGCGATAGGCTCTTATAAACGCACCACCAATACAATAGAAACATCATACGGTGCTCTTTGTCAACAAGGAGACCCAGTGTACTTTATTAATATCGAAGCACTGATTAACATAAACATAAATTAATAAAAAAAAAAAAAAAAATTCAATACATGCCTAGTGCGCTATACTACAATCGTGCACCGGTGCGCTATTTTAAACAGTGCGCACCGATTAACAAAAGTTGTTTTTTTTTATAAATCATGCAAGGGCCGACAGGGATTGGGATCTGACTCTGCAATTGGTCCCGCAGGTTAGATGTCATACGCCTATATATAGAGTAATACAAACCCTATAAATCTAAAATGAAAATCCCTAATTGTGAAGTCACATAAACAATAAGAAACAAGGGTTTAACGTAAGAATAGATTTTTTTTCTATTTTCTGAATTTTAATGAAATATAAATAGGAATAGGGATTGTAAATGATTTTATTAGTAAAATGTAGAGTAAAAATTAAAAGTTTTACTATGCATGTATAAAATCTAAACTACCGCAAATAATGGCAAACCATATTGGCCCAATTTTAGTTTTTCTCTAGAGCACTGAACAAGTAAAAATGAAATTTTTTACGACCAATAATTTTTTTTTAAATTAACCCTTTTTCGGTGTGCTCAATTATGAGACGGACCGAGCGGTTTTATCAATGGCGCACCGCACTTTTTAAAGATGCGTTGGATTACAGAGACGCACCGGTTCAGTTTGTACAAAGAGCATAGTGTCTCAGTGTGTCATTTGATAGTACACACCGATGCACCAGATTACTAAGATTCATCGGGCCGGTTTGTACGGAGAGCACAGTGTCTCGGTGTGCCATTTGATATTACGCATTGGTGCGCTTTATATAAAATGCACTGGTGTGTGTTATGATTAGAAATAAACTGCACAAAAAAAAAAACATGCGCAAAAAACTCCACCCGCCAACCTCCTCCAGTGACCTCCGCTACAAAAGGATATCTGGGCTATTTTTATAAGGGCTTCCTCAAAAAAATCCGCTAAGGGTATTTTCCTTGTAGTGAATTTAAACGAGTGCTCGTATAAAATACATATACATGTACATAAAGGGAGACAACAAGAACCTTAATGCTTGAACCCTAAAAGCACCAATACTCTTTAGATCACAAGAGATATAATTCACCCGCACTGGATTAGGAGTTAAGATTCATGCTTAAATATCCACTAAATACTACATCAAACCAATTTAAATACATTATAAAAAAATCCCATTAAAAATGTGTAAGAAAATTGCACATTAAGTGGATGTGGAAAAATTCCCCATATCTCTTTGCTATAATTGTTTGAGGAAAAAATATTTAAAATTAATTTTAAGAAACCGCAAATGGTCACATGTCCAATTATTTGAATTTGATTTGGTGGTCATGGAGGATAGCACAAATTCCCTGAATATTATTAACTAAATGGTTATTATGTTGCTATTGTATGATCCTTGGTGGTGAATTCAAGAAACTTGCAAAATGGATTTAGGATGCAATAGTACCCATAGTAATTCATTGTTAATCCACTCTCATTGTAACTCCATTTATTAGCATTACTGACAATTATGATTCATAAGCTTGATATTTTAGCGAATATGAGCTTAATACCAAATCTAGAAACACCCATAAACCCTTCTTCTCACCCTTTAATTGAAATCCAACATGAGATATATACAATGATATGTTGGAGTGGTTAAAAAGGCATGTATGGTTAAAATAACTAAGTGCATGCCCTTCATATATATATTAGCATTAAACTTTCCACAAAAAATGGGCAATCGTGTTGAGCAAAAATTATGTGCATAAGTGATGATTATCTAACTATGAAATCATGAAGAGATTTAGGTAAATTTAATGCAAGCAACACTAACATTATGTCAAAATACCTCCTTCCTAAGTGATTTATAGAAGCTTGAATCAATGAATCCTACAATGGCTTTTAAAGGGAACTATTTTCAATCAAGTTGTAGCACACCCAATCCCCTCAAGTATTTTTGAGGGTATGGGATGCACTTCATCAACCCCCAATGTCACTTTATGGAGGTGGGGTGTCCAAAATTTCTCTTCTTTTAACTATCTCAAACCTCTTTGTTGAGGTCACCATTATCTTTTTCTCATCAAGATATTCCCAATAATATAAATTCATCAATTTTTGAGCTTTGGACACGAAGCTATGGCTCTAAAAAAATTTACCCTTCTTAGTGCCACTTGAGCAACCATATTATTGACACGTAGAATAGATGTCGCAATTTGGTGACACATTTCACCACCATATTATGCCTACAGCTAGAAAATTAAGCCTACCAAATCACATGTGAATATGGGGACTTCAATAATTCCTTTTTATAAAAAGAATCAAAGCTCTAGAAGTTCAAACTTTTGGATATTTGAAGGATCCCATTAAATCACTTAAATGGAAAATCTAGATCTAGATATCCAAATTCTTGGATAGTTGGGATACACTTATCCAAGAGAATTCATAAATTCATTTAAATATAAGTACTAGATCTGAATATCCATATTTCTTAATACCCATAATCCACCTATCCAGATACTTTCGAAAAAGGAATTTCTATTAAATAATCGAATCTCTATATTCTTAGATAATGCGCTTGCAAAGACCCACATCATCTACCACATTGACCACAATGTGGACCTCCACCTTAACACTATTGTAATCACTTCATCATCCTCATTTGAGCAAGTCCAAAATATGGATCTGCATATATCCAAAAGATCCCAAAAATGCCATTTTTTCCAAAATTCTAGATCTAGAAACCCCTAGTGTCCATGTCATCCACATTGTCAACAACCACATCAACTTCTTTGACTATTATGCCATGCCATGATGCCATGTTGGCATGCCACATCATCTTAAATTATCCACATTTCCACATTAGCAATGACACATCAACATGCCACGTCATCACCCTTCACTTCCTGCTTAGACGAGGGTTTATCATGTTGGGATCCACTTTTCCTCCACGTGTTCTAGCCACCTGGCATCCAAATATAGGTTTTTATTTGAAATCCATTAATTTAAAAGTTTTAGATGCCCAGGTATTCATGATATTTGACCTTTGAAACTCTATATGTGTCAAAATATTTTGGGTGTTGTGTATATTCAAATATCTTAATATATGTTCATCAAATCCCCGTGTATGATAAAAATTTGGATGCCCAAATATCCAGGTACCTGAGACATACTCCACTAGAATTCTGCCCTTGAATTTTTTCTCAATTGGCCCTCGACCAAAACTCTCATTGGCCCATGTGACCAGAACCTATGGATATAACTTTGAGACTCAAATTTCATAGATTTTGACAATTTTACCATAATTTTTGAAGTAAAATTCCAACCTTATTTATAGATGAATCCAAATTCAAAAAGGGTTAAATACTTGTCTAGATGAATTTTTAGGATATAGATATCCTTATTAACTTTTAAATGCATCCAAAGGCTTCCGATATACTTCCATCAATGAAGCATCTTCTCAATGAGGTCAAAAAAGGTGCATATGGCCAAATCCCCAAATTTGGTTGAACTGAGTGAAATTCCTCTCACTCATTTGAATCTTTAAACTCCAACCTTCAAACCTAACTACCATATAATAAAAGATACCAACATCTTGGTTTATCTCTTGAAGATAAGAAAAATTCCTAATAAAAATCTTATAAGTCGATCATTCATGTGTGTGTGTGCGAATTTATGATTGCTTAGAGCTCTTATGATACTTACAACATATTTCAGACTAAAAATTCAAAATTTTTCCATACTCAGGCATTTAGCATAGCCCTATAAGTTCTCCACTCTAGGGATTATTGTCCCCAAACAAGGATATAGCTCAATTACATAATCTCGTAGCTTGACAACTAGAGACTATTCATAATAGTTGATACATAAGGAGCCTTAATTCCCAATTCAAAATTTTAGCCACTTTCCCCTAGTTCACAAGACATTAAACATCAATAATACAACATGTAACATGCTTAAATGACTATCTTAGTGAACACAACCTAATTATTATGAGAACTAAAACTAGCAACCAAACACAATTAAATAATGCTCCAACTCATAATCACAATTTTGGGTAAGTGAACATTTTATTTAGGATGAAAATTCAAGTATTGTATTTATGGTTGAATTACTAAAAAAATAAGTCAATTCATGTCATGAATAATTTTTATGTGCATACAATGAGAGAGAGTTTGTATGTTTTGGGCATGATTTAGAGATATAGATGGAGGGGGGGGGAGAGGGAAGAACAGAGAGGAAAAGACAGGGAGGGAGGAAGAGATATAGATATGGAGAGAGAAGTGTTAGAGAGAGAAGGAGAAGAGAGAGAGGGAGTGGAAAAGGGAGGGGGAGAGAGAGAGAGAGAGAGATAGATATGGAGAGAGAAGTGTTAGAGAGATAGAATGGGAAGAGAGAGGGAGGGACTCGAAAAGGGAGGGAGAGAGAGAGAGAGATATGGAGAGAGTGTGTATGTTTGGGGGGTGAGATAGAGAGATAAATAAGGAGAGACAATGGGAGATAGAGATATAGATGGAGTGGGAAGATATGTGCTTACACTGAAATCAATGCACATTATTAATCTAATTACTTTGAAATTAATGTACATCATACATCTAGTTGCATCAAATCATAAATCAACATCTACACCGAAATCAATGCATCTGGTGCAAACAATAAAATATGATTAGAAATCAACATTTTCACTGATATTAATGCATCTAATGCAATAATCAAATAGGATGAGAAATCAACATCTACACTAAAATCAATGCATCTAGTGCAAGCAATCAAATAGGATTAGAAATTGATATCTACACTAAAACCAATGCATCTTGTGTATGGTATTAAATAGGATCTGAGAAATCAACATCTACATTGAAATTAATGCATCTAGTGCAACCGATCATATAGGATTATAAATCAATATCTACACTAAAACCAATGCATCCATTGCAAGTAATCAAATAGGAGTAGAAATCAACATCTACATTGAAATAAATGCATCTAGTATAAGGTATTAAATAGGATTAGAAATAGACATCTACACTAACATCAATGCATCTACTGCAAGCGATCAAATATGATAAGAAATAAATATCTACATTAAAACCAATGAATCTAGTGTAACCAATCAAATAGGAGTATAATGAAACATATCACTAGCACATTTGGCCCAATTTCCGATAGCCAATTTGTCACTATTCTGACACATTGAAATCAATGCATCTAGTGTAAGGTATTAAATAGGATTATAAATCAACATCTACAATACTAGTAACTCAACCAAGGATTCCAATACTAGTAACTCAACCCACAGTTGTCTATCGAGCTTCCAGAGTGTTTTTCCAGCCAAGGCTTCCATGAACTAATAACTCAACCCACAACTAAATTTATCATGAGAACCAACTAGAAAAAAATCGATGGAAATAAACCCAAAATACCATGGTTGTCCACGAAATGGAAAGGCTAGGAAAATCCACATGCATACCCATGCATGCGAAAACTAGTGAGGAAAACATACATCAACTCGATACCTGCAATCAAATCCCGCTGCAGTTGTCGATCCCAATGTCTGCTTGCGCTTTCCAACTATTCCTTTGCCTTCTTGCTCCAAATCACCAAGTATAAGTATACAAGAGTATGATAGAGAGAGAGAATAATGAGAGAGATCCAAAAATGCACTGACAAAAGGTACCAACTGATCCTCAGAAGCCTTTTTATAGAAGAGGCCTCTATTTCTTCATTTTCCATTATTTTCCTTCTTTTTCCTCCTCACATGAAACCTGTGACCTTTTACCTCCCTTTTCTCTTAATTTCCATTATTTTCATAAATAAATATGCCAAAAAATACTTTTTACCTCTTTATTTCCTTAGCCATAGCCTTTTCCAATTTCGTTAGCCATAATAACCGTGTGAACACCCGCACTAGGATGTTTTGCCCAACATTCAACTTGGAATATGTGTCCCATCAACTGTGGTTATTATTTTAACTTTATTACATGGAACTTTCACTAGGGCTGTTATACTCTCTCCACCTTCCATTTTGTGTCTATATCCCTCCCTCTCTCCTTATCTCTCTACACATCCTTCTCTCCCTCATCTATCTCACTCCACCTCTCCCTCCCTCTCTCATTCTTTCTCTCCCCCCCCCCCTCGCTCCCCTGTCTCTCTCTCTCCACCTCTCCCTCCCTTTCTCTATCTTTCTCTTCTTCCCTCTCCCCCCCCTACCATCTATATCTATCCCTACCTCCATCTCTCCTTATTTGTCTTGCTATCTCAACCCCCTGAACACATTTCATGCTCTCTCTCTCTCTCTCTCTCTCTCTCCATATCTATCTCTCTTCATCCATCCCTTTCTTCATTTGTCTCTCATTCCCTCTCTCCCCCTCCACCTATATCCCTATCTCCCTCTTTCTCTCCTTATTTATCTCTCTATATCAGCCTGCATAATCTCTCTCTCTATATATATATATATCTCCCTCTTCCTCTCCATCTCTATCTCTTCCCCTTTTCTCTCTCTCTACCCCCTCCATATATATCTCTATCTCAACCCCCAAACATACACACTATCTCTCTCTCTCTCTCTCTCTCTCTCTCTCTCTCTCTCTCTCTCTCCCTCATCATTTCTCCATATCTCCCTTGTCACTCCCTCTCCCTCTCCACCTTTCTCTCTTTATGTATTTCTTCCCCTTCCAACTCCATATCTCTCTCTCAAGTCCTTTATCTCTTCCTTCCTCTCTCTCTCTTTCTCTCCCACCTCTCTCTATCTCTCCTCCCCATCACACAAACTCTCTCTCTCCACCCTCCAACTTTGTCAATATCTCCCTCACTCTCCCCCTCTCTCCTTCTCACTCTCCCACTCTCTCCCCCCTCCATACCTATATCTCTCAGTCTCTCTCTTCCCCTTCTTTCCCTATCTCTATCCTCTCATTTTCTCTCCCTTCCCTCATCTCCTCTCTCCCTCATTCCATATTCATATCTCCCTTATCACTCCCTCTCTTTCTTCATCTCTATCTGTCAATGTATTTTTTCTTCCCCCCCCCCTCTTTCCCCCTTCAAACTCCATCTCTCTCCCCCCTCTCTCTCTCCTCTCTCTCAAGTCCCCTCTCTCTTCCTTCCTCTCTCTCCCTTTCTCTCCCCCCATCACACACATACTCTCTCTCTCCACCCTCCAACTCTGCCAGTATCTCCCTCTCTCTCCCCTTCTCGCTCTCCCCCTCTCTCCCCCCTCCATATCTATGTCTCCCTATCTCTCCCTTCCCCTTCTTTCCCTATATCTTTCCTCTCATTTTCTCCCCCTTCCCTCATCTCCTCTCTCCACTGTTACCAATGAAATAGGTAACTGCACTGGTACCTACTTTTTGACGTAGCAAGAAAAACACTCGATTTTGAAAAGTGGTGATGCAGAATTAATTTTTTTTTTAGCATGTTTTTGGCACTTTAATTTTTATTTTATTTTTTTTACTTCTTTTTCTGTGATGCTTTTTATGTCGATTTTGAATAGTGGTGGCGTATCATCACCAATATTTTTTTAGAGGATTGATTTTGACACTATACATTTTCTAATGTCTTCTTCTTCCATGAGATATTTGTTTTTAAGTGCATTTATGTACTTGTGTTTTAAAAAGAAAAAAAAAGAAATTAAATAAAAATTTGTAATCATATCTTCACTTTTTCACATAGATAAAAAATGAAAAAAGGGTCAATATTGTAAAGTTTATATTTTCTATAAGTTTATGTATTGCTAATTAATTTTTCAATGCACATCAAATAATTGTCGTTAAAAAACCAATATTTTGAACAATATGACAAAAAAATACAAATATAATGCAAAAAATACACTTTTAGAGATTTTTTGTTAAAAAAACATGTTAAATAAACTAATTTTTGGGAAAAAATTAACAAAAAAACTTAAGAAAATAGCATTTTATTGAATTTTATGTCAAAAAATAATAGTAATCACATGTTTTTTGCAAAAAATAAGGATTCTTCTCATAAAATATCAAAGCCTAAACATTACAAGTAAAACTGGTTAATAGATCTCAAAAATGAGCTTTGTTTGCAAGCATAACTTAAAGATCCTCAACAATATCAACTAATACATGTTCAACATCATCTAGAACATCATTGATGGCTTCTTTCGCAACATTTTCTACTTCATTTTGGTCATTTTCATCTTCTAATGGATATTTCATGTCTGCAAATCTTCCAAAGTGTCCCTTTCCAATCATTCCATATAATGGTAATTGAGGTTCCTTTGCTTTTTTTGCCACACGTGATTCATTAAAATCCCCTTTCCTCAAACCAACTTCTTGCTTCGGATCTGGAAGGAATTCAAGAGCATTAATTCTTTGTTCAATAAATTTGCATTGCACTGGGTATTTCTCAATGGCAATGCAATTTCTTCCTTTTGGTAGGCAATATGCTAGTATTGTACCTAATTATCAAGTACAAAAGAAATAAGTAAGAAAATTAGTATAAAGACATAAAAAGTAAAAAAAAAATATTTAAATTTAAATTTGTATAATAAAACTTACATGAACCTGAAAATAGATCCAAAACCCAATCTCCTTCATTTGACAGCGTTGCCCGGTCTGCCTCCAACCCCCGGCTGCGCGGAGGGCAATTCCGAAAATAGCCCTCCGCCTAGCCAGGGGCCGGAGGCACGCTGGGCAGCCCTCGACGGTGCCACCCAATCGGCCTCAGCCCATCCCGGGGCAATTCTTGGAATCGCCCTCCGTTCGGTCAGGAGTGATTCTCGAAATCACCCTCTGCCCAGCCGGGAGCGATTCTCGGAATCGCCCTCCACCCAGCCGGGAGCGATTCTTAGAATCACCCTCCACCCAGCCGGGGGCCAGAGGCAGGCTGGGTGGCGCCGTCGAGGGCTACCCAACCTGCCTCCGGCCCCCGAATAGGCAGAGGCAGACTGGGCAGCCCTGGGCCGGGTGGCGCCGTCGAGGGCCACCCGGCTAGCCTCCAGCCCCTGGCTAGACGGAGGGAGATTCTCGGAATCACCCTCCACTCGGTCGAGCGGCACCATCGAGGGCTGCCTCTGACCCCCAGCTGGGTAGAGGGTGATTCCGAAAATCACCCTCCACCGATCCGCGGGTCAGAGGTAGGCTAGGCAACCCTCGATGGCACCACCTGGCCTGCCTCTAGCCCTCGGCTGGAAGGGGGGGATTCCAAGAATCACCCCCGGCTGGGCGGAGGGCGATTCCGAGAATCACCCCAATTGTGCGGAGGGCGATTCCGAGAATCACCGCCGGCTGGACGGAGGGCGATTCTTAGAATCACCCCCAGCTAGGCGGAGGGTGATTCTAAGAATCACCCTCAGTTGGGCGGAGGGCGATTCCGAGAATCACCCCCAGCTCGAAGGAGTGAATCACCCTTCGCCTAGCCAGGGGTGATTCTCGAAATCGCCCTCCGCCCAGCCGGGGGTGATTCTCAGAATCGCCCTCCGCCCAGCTAGGGGTGATTCTCATAATTTCCCTCTGCCTAGCCAGGAGCCGGAGGCCAACCGAGTGGCAACATCGGGGAGCTACCCCGGCTGCCTGCGCGGTCGGGGGCGAGATGGGGGGCTTGACCCTCAACGGCACCACCCGGCCTACCTCCGGCCCCCGACTGGGCGGAAGGCGATTCCGAGAATCACCCCCAGCTGGGTGGAGGGCGATTCCGAGAATCACCCCTGGTTGGGCGAAGGGTGATTTCGAGAATCACCCCCGACTCGGCGGAGGGTGATTCCGAGAATCACCCCAGCTGGGCAGAGGGTGTTTCCGAGAATCACCCCCGGTTGGGTGGAGGGCGATTCTGAGAATCACCCTCGGCTGGGCGGAGGGTGATTCCAAGAATCACCCCCGCTGGGTGAAGGGAAATTCTGAGAATCACACCTGACTGGGCGGAGGGTGATTCTGAGAATCACCCCTGACTGGGAAGAGGGTGATTCCGAGAATCACCCTCTGCCCAGCCGGGGGTGATTCTCAGAATCACCCTCCACCCAACCGGGGGCCAGAGGACGGCTGGGCGGCGCCGTCGAGGGCTGCCCAGCCTGCCTCTGGCCCCCAGCAGGCGGAAATTTTATATTTTTATTTTATTTTTTTCAAACACAAATAATTTTAAAAAATTATTTTTTTTTTTAAACAAAAACTATTATAATAAAAAAAAAAATGTATTGTTTAATATTAAAAAAAAGACTATTCAATTAAAATTTTAAAATATAAAAAGCAATAAAAACAAATTTAAAAAATATTGTATTAAAAAATAAACAAACAAATATAAAAAAATTTAATTTTTAATTTAATTTGTTTTTAAATTAAAACAATTATTATTTAAAATATTAAAAAAAAAAATTAAAATTAAAATATGTTTTAAAATATAAACAAACATATATAAGAAGATTTTAATTTTAATTTTTTATTTTCTTAAAACTAAAACAATTATAATTTAAAATATAGAAAAACAATTAAAAAATATGTTTTTATATGTAAACAAACAAATATATGAATAATAAATTTTTCATTTGTTTGTTCATTTTTAAAAATTGTTTAAGCCATATAATTTCTCCATAATTTCATGGTTCAAGTATCTTGAAAACTTGAGATTTACGACTTGTCATTAAGGTTTTTATGCGCCGCGAAATTTTATCTTTAATGTTATGGTTGAAAATAATTACAATTTTAGGGTTGTTTAGAGTCAAGATATTTTATGTTTAACAACATGGATAAAAATTGTTCGAAATGATAAGCCCTTCAGACACGATTTTGTTTATATTTAACATCATCTATAAAAAAAATTAGAGTTTTACGATTTTTCAATGTCCTAATATGTTGTCATTAATTTCATTGTTTCAATGTGTCAAAAGTGTGACACAATGTTTTTTTTTGTTATTCCAGCATCAACTCGTTTTGTTTTGAGGGTGTTTTTTCAATCATTTTTTCAAGAAACAATTTCGTTTTTAGCATAATTTTATAAAAAGGTGAAATTTGACCTTGAGGAAAAAACAAATGCGTTCTAGAATACACACTTTTTGTTTTTGGGGCGTTTTTTCATGTTTTTTGAGTCTTTTTGGGCTAGAGTTCCCGTTTTGAGGTAATAGTTCTCGCTTTGAGGTAATAGACTCCCTCATTCCATCTTCATCTCTCCCTTATCACTCCCTCTCTCTCTCCAAATCTATCTCTAAATGTATTTGTTCTTCTCTCCCTCTCTTTCCCCCTCCAAATCCATCTCTCTCTCCCTCCCTCTCTCCTCCTATATCCCCCCTCCTCTCTCTCTTCCTTCCTCTCTCTCTTTGCTTCTCCCACCTCTATGTCTCTCTTCCCCACTCTATTCCCCCTCCATCTCACTCTCTCTCTTAAATACGATCCCATTGTATTGTATTTAAGAAAGTATCAAAATTATAAATAAATAAAAACAAAAAAACATAAGTGGTTGTAAAATATTAAACCTATATTTTGGATCAATAATGTCAAAGAAAATACAATAATAATAAAACTTAAAAGAATCATACACTATATTTCCTCTATCATTGTTAGTCACTTTGTTTTCTCCCTTTGCCTAGATCCTTGGTTAAAATCCATCTGTCCTTGTTCTTTATAATGTCAAAGAAAATACAATAATAATAAAACTTAAAAGAATCATGCACTATATTTCCTCTATCATTGTTAGTCACTTTGTTTTCTCCCTTTGCCTGGATCCTTGGTTATCCATCTGTCCTCGTTCTTTATAATATTATTTATATTATATAAATTTCACATATGTATATATAAAAGTATTCTCATTTTTAATTTATTAAAACCTCGGTTTAATCTCTATGGGGATATTTTAGTAGTTGTGAGGATGGAGGGTTTAGATATACCTCAAAAGTAATAACCTTTTTGCTTTTAGATTTAATTAAAAAATGTTATAAAATTAAATTAAAGTAAATTATTTGTAAAATATTTTGATTTTGAAATAAGTTATGGTTCTTGGACATGTGGTATTGATAGTCCATGGTATTGGCCCATAGTATTGCAACAAAATAATTAAAAGTATAGATCCATAACATAATAATCAAAATCATAAATGTTCCATGGTATTGATAAACAATGGTATTAGCCCATGGTATTGTAAAAAAAATCTATTTATAAGATAATAATATCCATGGTAAATATTCATGATTAAGATAATAATATCCATGTAAATATTCATGATTAAAAATCTTGTTATATTGTAAATATTAATTTTTTATTGCCTTATTAATTAAATTGAAAGATGGTTATGCAATCATTATTTTAATTTTATATGGTGAAATGGATGTTAATTTATGAGTATTATTTATATGTTATATATTTTAATGTGATATGTATATTATACTTTCTTTTATCTAAAAAATTGTTAGTAATTTTATTAATAAAAAACAAAGTTATAATATATAAAAAAAATTGAATTTAAAAAAGATCACACATATCACTTCTGACGCTCAGACTCACCCATCTAACGCTCACATGTCTAATGCTCACCCATTTGTTGGAAATACTGAGAGGGGGGTGAATCAATATTTCTTAGCAATTGGCACTTTTTAATCCTTTTCAGAGCATTAGTTATTCTTTAGTTATTATCAATGTTTGTTTTCAACAATTATAAACATTGTCAACATTAAACAACACCATACAACTATGTAGAAAGATAAAACAATAGACACAGATATTTTTAGGTGGAAAACCCCCTCCGGGTCAAAACCACTGAACGCTTCTCTATTAATTGTCTTCTTCTCTCTTTAAAATAAATATTAGTTACATCAAGATTTAAGCTACAACCGAGGGATGATTCAAACCCTTAATTCACAAGCCACAACCTGTAGGATGCTACTAAACCCTAATATCATGTTGAAACCAGAAGGATGCCACAATGCCTTGTAGATCAGGCCACAACCTGATGAGTGCCCCAACACTCTGTTTACCAGTTGCTATTGGAAAGGATGCTTCGTTGTCCTGTCAGTTTATCAGCCACAACTGAATGGATGCCACAAAACCCTGTGCAAGCTACAACTTGCCCTAGCATGACCCTACTGCACTGAAATTTTTCTCAGGCCACAACCTAAAGGTGACTCTGATCACCTAGAAGAGTTGGTAGATCATGTTTCACAATTTTCATATTGGACCCCCTGTACTCTGAATCAATGTAGAATAGTTGTAAGGAAGATGTAAAATAAATATTGAATCTTGGTAGCCACTGATCATTTTTCCCACAAACTGATCACTGCACAAAGATGCACATCAAGCTATCACCGTATCACTATCATTGCACACTATATATCACTGTCACTGAAAATCACTATATAATTGCCGACTACCACAAAATGTCACTTCACAAATTAATAGTCATCAAAACACAATCATCACACCGCTCATGAATGAATAGTCATCAACGTTGTATCATTGTCATCAATGTTGTATCACTGTCATCATCGTATCAGGTTGCACATAATGCAACAACTATCTGGCACTGCTATCAAATGATGGCATAACCCAAGGTGTCTCAGGTCATCTCGATGCGTTGCAATCAATGCTCTCAAAATTTGTCCCCAAAGAGCTACCAACATATATGTAAGCATGTTGTTTCACTGGTCAAATCCTACAATCCATCCTTCTCCATTAGGTTGTATAACTCGAGGATGTTCCCTTCACTAATTTCTACCCTGCAAGGTCACAGTCAAGTTATCCTAGGTTATCATAGACATTGTCAACTCAAGGTTCTACTAGTCAAAGTCAATATATCAATCTCAAGTCTAGTCAAATTCAAAAGGTCAACGTGTGTGGTATGACTATTTGATATTCTCATACTAAGTCAAACTTAGGGAAAATTTTGATTATATATGTAATGACTTAGTGTATCAAATTCATTCTTAGGATGTTAAATTCAAGGTGAGTATTGTCTTCATCCATCAAGTTAAGTTAAAATAAAGTCACAAGTGTCAATTATTGTCAACTATGTCAAGGTGAACCATATATTAAGTTCAAATTAAATACATCATATCAATGTCAATCCATATTATGATATTTTATATCATTGTCAAGTCAAGAATTACAGTCACCAAGGGTATTTCCTTATCAAAGAAATATTTCTATATAGTGGATGTCATATAGCCCACCAATACTGATTCAATAGAATTATATACCAATATTATATAATTTCATAAGCAAAATCACCATTGTCAATTTCATTCTGAAATTCAAAATCAAGGTGTTAACATACTTGTTATGTCTATGTCTGAGTGTCAGGTTAAGATCAAATTGTCATTGTTATGCTAAGTGAAATCACTAAACATAATATTGAGTCATAGGTCTTTGACATGTCATAGATTATCATGTCAACACATTGTCATAGTCCAAATTATCTAGTATTTAGATCATTGTAAGACACAATCAAGTTTAATGTCACTACCTCACTGTCACAAGGATAAACAGGTTCGAAAATCTTTAGATCACACTCGATGTATTTTCTATACTTCAATCATCATAGCAGTAAATCATACACTAATTCAATAATGTCGTATAGGTGACTAGTTATGGTACCAAATTTTTCTTTAACATCCCTCAAACAGTCACTAAATCAACCCTTAAATTCTGCGACATACCGTTGAAATAAACTAGACCCAACATCTAGTAAGAACAGAGAAATAACATACCTTTTTGTTGCCTTCTTGGAGCTCGATATTGAATCTGTTGTATCTATGTAATTTCAGATATCCAAGGTATGAATTTTTTTCCTATGGTATCCTTCTGAGTCCTTTTTCCAACCCCATGGGTTTGATCAAGATTGGATTCTTCAAGAAAGAGTTATGTACAATCTCCCACGATGTCATGATTATACACTAGTTCAGTAGAGTGAACTTGTACGAAGTGCCACGTGTCAATGTATCGACCTTTGGCCCTCAAAACGATACCCAAAAAACGAAAATATGTCCTCTTTCTGTCACTTTATATGAATTTTTAATCCAATGCTAAGAGAGAAAGTTATGAGGATTTTCCCAAGGTCACCTGTTTGACATGGAATTCGGGAGCCTGCAAAAATCCTAACTTCCTCAAATCATATCTCTGAAAATATAGCAAACCAAGATCTTAAATTTGGTCACGAGGTTCATCATGATTTTAGCTCAAATGGATTTTTTTCAGTTTTTCAAGCTTCATAGAAACAAAGTTATAACAAAAATTTCGTGATGACTTTTTTTGGAGGATATATGAGCTTTCTTTTTATAGAGTTGAGAGGGGCTTCTATAGTGAAAATTGAAGGAGACATTTACAATTTTAACACATTATTAACTGTTAATTCTAATTGATAAATATCGTATATTTTTTTCTTATGCCCTAATGTTGATGCACTACCTAAATAGATTAGGATTTTAAATGAGATGTAGGATTTATATGGGTGCATAGTGGCCTGAAGCCCTTTATTAGGATAATATCTCCACAAATTATGGAAAGAAACCCTTAATATTAATTTTAGGTGCCTACAACTAATGGAAATGTGCCAAGTCACCTTTTTTTGGGGTTTTAGCCCACCAACTAGGGTTTTTACCTTCAAACTCAATTATCTCTCTAACCAGGAGGAACTATGTGGCGTACCACATACCACTAGAAATATATCTTTGAGGAGAATCTAATGACATGGATATCCAAGCCAAACACAATGATTTAACACTTCAAAAACCCTCGAAAAAATCGGGGTACATCCTCAGTCTATAGAACCCAAACCCTAGGACTTGGGTTTTCAACCATCCAACAGTGCAGCTGCTATCTAGATGTAATCTCACAATTATCGAGAATTTTTCATTATCCATTTGACATCAATGACTGGTGTTTTTGGTCAAATCCAAACCCATTCAACTCCATGGGTTGACATCAATGACAACACCATCCAACACCGTCCACCCTAAACTGGGCTGTAGAGCACCTATTAGCTCTTTTTTTGGCTGGATCTTACCCTCTGGCCCCTTCTGGTCTCACACCCCAGCTTTTCAGCACTAGATCTAACTGATCCTCAACTGATCAATGAACCTCCTCAAGGTTGCAGTGTTGCCTCTATGTGGCTATGCACTGTCTCTGCATAGCTGCTATGTTGCCTCTGCTAGTACTTATTTCCGCCTTCTCTGATGTGTATTCTACAGCTAAGGAATATACTTTCCAACCATAATTATCGCCACTCTCTGCGTAGAATATCTAGATTGAAGTTTCTCCATGAGATCTACTCACTAAGGAAATCAATCTCTTGATCTTTCCTCCATCTTGTGTCAAAGTGATTTCCAAATGACCCTTAAATCCATTCTTATAGTCTTATCGTTGAAAATTTTGTCAGAGGATTGATGATGGATTCGTTCGGGACGCAAATCCGCCTCCAGATCTACAAGGTGCGTGTGGGAATGGTTCTTGCAACATTCGTTGGATTGCGTCTTGAGGCTTCCAACAAGATATTGTTGATTTTGGGTAGCATCGGATGTGCTCTAAGTCTAAAAATTTGTAGAGAGGCTTAGACACATGTATTCCAGATAACCCAGAATTCGTTTGGGAAAATTCCACCTGGATTGTATTTTATTAAAATAATTCCACTCAGCTTAAACAATCTCTGATACCATGTAAAAATTCCTTAAATCTTGAATCCTATTGCAAAAACTGGTATTAATTCTTTAATTGTTTTATTTTCCTAATATTATACTTGGGGTCCCTTTAAAAATATTTAATTATTTTAATAAAATACAATCTGGGTGAAATTTTCCCAAATGATTTATGGGTTATCTAGAATACATGTGTCTAAGCCTCTCTGCAAAATTTGAGACCTAAAGCGCATTCAATGCTACCCCAAATCAACATGGAATCAGAGCATGTCAAGTCGCACTAGCACAACTGCTTGAGGATGGGCCTTGTCAGAAGGGTGACCCAGGATCAAACCTCGCGGAGGTTGTTGCACCCCTGTTAGGAAGAGGAGACAAGTTAAACCCAATTAGTTGCATTGGTGTGGCACAGGCCATGTGCGATCCTCGGCTGACTTTGACGACTTAGATGCCCCCAGGTCACAGTTTCTTAAGCCATAGATCAAGCTTGATGTACTGATGAACTCAGAACATTTGATAAACAAACAAAAAACCATGTGAAAAATCCTTAAATCAGGAATCATATTGCAACAACTTATATTAATTATTCAAAGTGATAAATTAATTATGTAGTTTACTGCTATGACAACATTGAATTAAACACACTGCAACCTTCACTAAATCAGTTGTGGAAAAATACAAGTGTGGAAACAAATTTGAACAAGAATATATCATACACACATCTGACACGGTTATTTTTGGACCATTGTCCTCGGAAAAAACCCAATGTGGGAAAACTGGTGCAACAACTAAGGGTTTATATATTATGCAGTAATTTTTCTAAATAAAAACTAGATGCATTTATGGATATACATTCAGTGATGAAGATCTTACTATTGATAGCCTCTGTGTTTTCCCTCTGAAGCTATTGCGCTACTATTGACTTGTGCATTGTGCCTACCTGCACTGCTGCCAACTCTGCTCTATGTTGCTCAAACTCTAGTGCTGCTAAATACTACACTGTCACTTTTGCACTCCTCTGTACCAACTAGCACTCGTCTAACCTGCTACATATGATTTGGGCTCCCATAGCAAGGTGATGATCCGAGAGGTGGACTCCTCAAGGATCCTGCCCAATCTGCAGTTCTACTAAACTACAACTCCAGATCACCCCAACGCTCTCCTAGCGATATTTGGGAAATAATAGTGAATTCATCCTCCTATATATTCACAGTTGTGGCATGAGGATCATGCTTCTCATATTTTTCCTTCTTCCTGACAGGACACTGTGTGGCGTAATGTCCCATCTCGCCATACCGAAAGCACTTGATCTTTGAAAGATCCTTCTTCCGCATGTGCTACTCGTGTTTCCCCTTTCATGCAAGGGTTTCATTATCCTCCTCCTTTGTCTTGGGCTTCGAAAAAAAAATTGTTGTTGCCATCAAGTTTTCACTTGAGTAGATCTCTCCTCATATCTTCTTGTTGAAGATTTTCCCACATCGCTTCCCAGTCCGGTAAATTCTCTCTGTCGAGGATGCTCTGCAAAAATAAATGATAGCCTTCAGACATTGAAGTAAGGGTCATTCTGACCATCTTTGTGGCCAAAGGAGCTGATCCCATAGCTTATATCTGATCTCAGCTCTCCTGAAGTCTAGACAGGAACATATCAATGTTTTCTCCCTTCTGCATCCTGGTGGTCTGCATATTCTCTTCAAAAAACATCTTCATTTTCTCAGAAGACCCCTGATATAATGTGGCCAATGCATACCACATCTCCTTGGTTGTCCCTTTTCCAGATATGTTTGAAACAATATGATCCTTCACTCCATCGAGGATCAAACACTTGGCTTTAGCCATTTTCTTCTTGAAGTCTCTCAATGGTGCGATATATACCAGTTCATCCTGAGCACTGTCGATAAAGTGCTTGAGGTCATTTTCATCTAGAAGGAAGGAAATCCTTGCCTTCCAGATTACGTAGTTGGAGGAAACCTCCAACCGGCCCCTGTCACGCAACCCACTGGTTGCCATCTCACCCAACCTATCAATCTACTACCTCTAGCCCTCTGCACAGCTGGATTTACGCACTCCCTACTACAACAAGCCAAAAAATCTGTTGCTTCTGCACGAGAAATCTGAGTTTCTTGGGTAAGAAACTCTATGAGGTCATGAATCCCCAAAAAGTGTCTTTAACTACTCTTCTTGACACTTCTACACCAGCGATCACTGTTGCACAAAAAAATGTGTCCCTCCAGCTGCTGATCTACGCTGATCTTCTGCGTTTCTTCCTATATCGTGGACAAACTGCAATCTGGAAAAATCCTACCTCTCTATCGGCTCACTAAGAGAGAGATTTCCTTGCAGCAACTAGCCCTCCTGGCTTGGACTGCGTAATCTTCCAGTAGATCGATATGTTGCTTACGCAACTCTTTGATCCTGACTTCGCCAACACTGGATCTGCTAGATCTATTCTTTTCTTCCTCCTGCACTCATGTTAAACAAGCTCTGATACCATGTGGAAATTCCTCAAATCTTGAATCCTATTGCAATGACTAGTATAAATTCCCCTAACTGATAAATTAATTATTCAGTTTATTGCTATGGAACATCGAATTAAACACACTACTGCTAGCATCAAATCATGATTTTCAATGGGATTCAATTTATTAGCTCTGATGCATTGGGTTTTCCAGGGACATTGGTCCAAAAATAATTGTGTCAGATGTGTGTATGATCTATTCTTGTTTAGTTTTGTTTCCGCACTTGTATTTTCTGTAGTTTATTTAGTGAAGGTTGTAGTGTGTTTAATTCAATGTTACCATAGCAATAAACTCTATATCTAATTTATCAGTTAGAAGAATTCATACGAGTTGTTGCAATAGGATTCTAGATTTGAGGAATTTCCACATATTTTTTTTTCAGGCTCTTTTTTTATCCTTGCCTTCTAGTGTCATCTTGGTGATGAAGATCTGACCGTTGCTAGCCTCTGCATTGTCCCTCTGAATTTACTACATCGATACTGACTTTTGCACTAGGACCTCCTATACTGCTGCCAACTATGCTCTGCGCTGCTCAGACTCTGGTGCAGACAAACTGTGATCTAGAAAATCCTACCTCTCTGTCGGATCACTTAGAGAGATATTTCCTTGCAACAACTAGCCCTCTTGGATTGGACCGCGCAATCTTTCGAATGATCGATCTGATGCTTATGCAGCTCTTTGATCCAAACTTCACCAACGCTAGATCTTTTGGATCTGTTCTTCTATTCCTCTTGCACTCAACTTAAAAAAGCTCTGATACCATGTGAAAAATCCTTAAATCTGGAATCATATTGCAGCAATTGGTATTAATTCATTTAGAATAATTAATACTACTTGCTGCAAAACGATTCTAGATTTAAGGAATTTTCACATGGTATCAGAGCTTGTTTAAGTTGATTACAGGAGCAACAGAAGAATAGATCCAGGAGATCCAACGTTGGTGGAGTAGGGATCAAAGAGTTGTGCAAGCAGTAGATTGATCTCCCATAATATCGCACAGTCCAAGCCAGGAGGGATAGTTGCTGCAAGGAAATCTCTCTCTGAATGAGACGATAGAGAGGTTGGATTTTTCAGATTTCAGTTTCTCCACAACAGAGCAAGCAGCGCAGTATATCATCACAGATCAGTGGCTGAAGGGACGCATTTTGCTGTGCAGCAGTGATTTCTGGTGAAAAAGTGTCAGAAGGAGTAGATGAAGACACATTTTTGGGGATTTCTAACCTCAAAGAGTTTCTTTCCCAATACACTCGGATTTCCTATGATGAATCAATAGAGTTTGTGGCATGCTCTGATAGGAAGTGCGTAAATCCAGTTGTGTAGAGGGTTAGAGGCAACAGATCAACAGTAGTTGGGTGAGATGGCCACCAGTGGACTGCATGACTAGGACCGATTGGAGGTTGCCTCCAACTACGTAATTTGGAAGGAAATGATTTCCTTCCTTCTAGATGAACATGACTTCAAGCACTTCATTGATAGTGCTCAGGATGAACCAATAGATGCAGCACCATTAAGAGCCTTCAAGAAAAAACATGGCTAAATCCAAGTGCTTGATCCTTGACGGAGTGAACAATCATATTGTTTCACACATCTCTGGAAAAGGAAAAACCAAATATATGTGGGATTTCTTGGCCACGCAATATTAGGGGTCTTCCGAGTAGAGGAAGATGTTTCTGGAGGAGAAGATGCAGAACACCAGGATGCAGAAGGGAGAGTGCATTGATATGTTCCTCTCTAGACTTCGGGAGAACCGAGATCAGCTGATAGCTATGGGATCTACCCCTCAGGCCACATAGATGGTCAGATTGGCCCTCAATTAAGTGTCTGAATACTATCAGTTCTATGTCCAGAGCATCTTGGGCAGAGAGAAGTTACCAGACTGGGAAGAAATGTGGCAAGCTCTTCAGCAAGAAGAGATGAGGAGAGATCTACTCAAGTGAAAACTTGATGGCAGCAGCAGTAGTGGTTCGAAGCCCAAGATGAAGGAGGAGGAGAATGCAACCCTTGAATCAAAGGGGAAGCAAGAGCAGCGCATGAGGAAGAAGGATCTTTCAAATATTAAGTGCTTCCACTGTGGCAAGATGGGACATTACGCCACATAGTGTTGTCTCGGGAGCATGATCCTCAGGTCACAACTGCGAAGATAAAGGAGGAGCAATCCATGATGAATGCCTGGATATCACCATGAGAGCGTTGGGGTGATCTGGAGTTGTAGTTAAATCGATCTATAGATTGGCTAGGATCCTTGAGGAGTCCACCTCTCAAATCATCACCTTGCTACGGGAGCCCAAATTAGATGTAGCAGGATGGATGGGTGCCAGTTGGTGCAGAGGAGTGCAGTGATTAGTATTTCCAGACTCTGAGCATCACAGAGTAGAGTTAGAAATAGTGCAGGAAGCAACGCAGAAGTCAGTAGCATTGCTACAGGTTTAGAGGAACAAAAAAGAGGCTAGCAACAATCAGATATTCATCACCGAGTTGCATCATAGTTTTCCAATTTTAGATGTTTTTCAATTGTAGTAAGAAATTGTGATGCAGTGAAGTAGCAACAACACAGATGCATAATTGAGAGGGAGTTGTAATACAGATGCAGTGTTGATAGTGGCAGTGTTAGTAGCAGTACAGATGCAATGTTTTTGTAGTGTTGGTGGGAAGCAATGTCAAACATCAACAGCGCAGAGGGAGATGTTACAGAGTTAGAGTAGTACTCAGAGGGTGTATTGCTAAATCACATTCCTCGCTAAGAGGGACTGTTGATTTGGGGTAGAATCGGATGTGCTCTAAGTCTCAAAAATTGTAGAGAGGCTTAGACACATGTATTCCAGATAACCCAAAAAAAATTTGGGGAAATTCCATCCAGATTGTATTTTATTAAAATAAATAATCATTTTTAAAGGGACCCTAAGTCTAAACTTAGGAATATAAAATAGTTAAAGTGAAATAATATAATATGGGTGTGTTTTTATAGAAAATGTGGATCAAGTCAAAATTTAATCATAGTCGTTGATTAGATATCTAATCTGGGTTGTTGAATTTTCAATGAGAAGACTATAAGAATGGCTTGAAGGGTCATTTGGAAATCAGAATGACATAAGATAGAGGAAGGATCAAGAGATCGATTTCTTTAGTGAGTAGTGCTCAGGGAGAAACTTCTATCTATATATTCTACACAGAGAGGGGTAGTAATTTTGGTTGGAAATTCTATTCTTGAGCCAAAGAATACACAATAGAGAAGGTAGGAAGTAGTACCAACAGAGACAGTGTAGCAGCTATGCAGAGACAGCGTAGAGCCACGTCGAGCCAAAGTTGCAGCCTTGAGGAGGTATGTTGATCAGCTGAGGATCAATCATATACAGTGTCAGAAAGCCAGGGTGTGAGACTAGAAGGGGCCAAAGGGTCAGATCTAGCGAGTATAATAGACAAGACGCAGAAGCCACGCAGTCCCCATGCAGAGTGACGCAGAGACTACGCAGAGGCAGTGGAGGGCTTTCTATCCAGGGTTTTAGCCAGTTGGGCTTCCAGTCTCAATGTGTGAGGTATTTTATAAAATTAACTAATTTTTTTAAAGGGACCCTAAGTCTAAACTTAGGAAAATAAAATCATTAAAGTGAATTAATAGAATATGGGTGTGCATTTTCTAGAAAAGGTGGATCAAGTCAAAATTTAATCTTAGTCATTGATTAGAGATCTAATCTGGGTCGTTGAAGTTTCAACGAGAAGATTATAATAATGCCTTGAAGGGTCATTCGAAAAAGCACATTGGCACAAGACGAAGGAAGGATTAAGATATCGATTTCTTTAGTGAGCAGTGCTTAGGGAGAAAATTTGATCTAGGGATTCTACGCAGAGAGGCACACCAATTCCAATTGGAAGAATTCATGATCCGAAGAGTGCATAGAAGAGGAGATAGTGAGAGCCACAGAGGCAACGCAAAGCCAGTTGATGCAGATCCTGAGAGGGTTTCGTATTTTTGCTAAGGAGACAACATTGGGTCAGTGCCAAATCTCAGAGATATTTTCCAGAGGCCTTAAGGCCTCTATTTCCAACCAAAATAGAGACCAACAAAGAGATAGAAGGTATCCATAGTTGTGTCATGGAGACTGCGTAGAGCGACATAGTCACTGCTCATAGGCAACGAATGAAAGTTTGTTTTGGGTGTTGATCAGTGTCGGGTTCCCATGGAGGAGTGAGGTTTTTCTCACGAGATCTTTCTTGTTATTTTATTTGCATGATTTGACAAATCTGTCAATCATAGACTTGTACTGAGGAATAATTACTGCATAATAATATAAACCCTCAGCTTCTACACCTATTTTCCTGCATTAGGTTTTTCCGAGGACATTGGTCCAAAAATAATTATTTTAGATGTGTGTATGATCTATTCTTGTTTAGTTTTGTTTCCGCACTTGTATTTTTCCGCAGTTTATTTAGTGAAGGTTGCAGTGTGTTTAATTCGATCTTGTCATAACAATAAACTAAATAATTAATTTATCAGTTAGTAGAATTAATACCAGTTGATGCAATAGGATTCCATATTTGAGGAATTTTCACATGGTATCAGATTAAGGTTTAAGCTAAGTGTAGGAGGAACATAAGAATAGATCCAATAGATCCATTGTCGGTGAATTCGGGATCAAATAGTTGTGTAATCAGCAGATCGATCTCCTAGAAGATTGTGCAGTACAAGCCAGTAGGGCTAGTTGTTGCAAGGAAATCTATCTCGGAGTGAGCCAACAAAGAGGTAGGATTTTTGAGATCGTAACTTTTCCACAACAGAGGGAGCATCGCAGCACATCAACAGCTGGAGGGACGCATTTTGTTGTTCAGTAGTGATTGTTGGTGTAGAAGTGTCATGAAGAGTAATTGAAGACACTTTTTTGGGATTTCTGACATCAGAGAGTTTCTTGCCCAAGTACCTCAGATTTCTCGTGCAGAAGCATCATAGTTTATGGCTTGCTCCAGCAGGGAGTGTGTAAAGATAGTTGCATACAGGCTTAGAGGAATCAGATCGACAGTGATTGGGTGAGATGGTAGCCAGTGGGTTGCGTGACCAGGACCGGTTGGAGGGTTCCTCCAACTACAGAATATGGAAGGCAAGGATTTACTTCCTTCTAGATGAACACGACCTCAAGAACTTTCTCGATAATGCTCAGGCTAAACCAGTAGATGTCGCACCATTGAGAGCCTTCAAGAAAAACATGGCTAAAGCCAAGAAATTGATTCTGAATGGAGTGAAGTATCATATTTTTTCATACATCTCTGGAAAAGGGACAACCAAGGAGATGTGGGATGCATTGGCCATGCTATATCATGGGTCTTCTGAACAAAGGAAGATGTTTTTGGAGGAGAAGATGTGGAACACCAGGATGCAAAATGGAGAGAACATTGATTCATTCCTATCTAGACTTAAGGAGAACCGAGATCAACTAGCAGCTGTGGGATATGTTATCACTCCAAAATTTCCAAGGGTTGTTATGTGTGTTTAAGGAAATACTAGAGGTAACTATAAACCAATTTTGGAGATTAGGATCTAGCCTTCCTAATGCTCAGAGAGGGATCTCTCTTAATTATTTAGCTTTGTTATTTTAATTGATTTTAGGCTAGTTATGTCATATTGATTTGGTTTGATTTTGATTTGTTGGTGGAATTACTTATTTAGATGGATAGGTGCCTTTCTACTTTCCATTGGGCTATGGAGTCAATATATCAAGAAAATGGAACAGAAGCAAGTTCTCAAGGAAGTGTTACAGGGCAGGGTAGCTCATAAAAATTAGATCTTAAAGGCTAAATGGTGAAGTGGTTTTCAATCGGGATCAAGGAGAAGTTAAGGATTCCTTAAACCAGATAATGAGAGAAGGTGAAAGAGGTCAATCGGGATCAGAGAGAAATTTAGGATTCTCTAAACCAGGTATCATAAGAAAACATAAAAATGGATAACAATTCAAAACAGAGTGTACTTAAACAAATTCTGCAATAAAATTCCAGTTATACCATTCAAATTTAGAAAACATGCAAGTTTATGGAATACTTAAGAAAATAACATGAACAGTTGAAATATACTTCACTGAAGTAGCTCAACACATGAATCCTTTAGAGAAATGTCTTCATTACTTGTCATGTATGTCAACATGGAAAAGTTACAATGAACCCTTAGGTAGTAGATCAATTCAACTGTAGAAATGTTCAGGAATCCACACTCAATACTTTGAATTGATGAAGTATTTATACAAAACTTAATACAAAATATCCTATAAACTGATTTAGGATTTATTCAAGGAAAAGAAAATATCTTCATGCAAGAAGATAGAAACACCTATTAATTAACTACAAGTTGTCCCTATTTATTTGATTTGTTGTTTACTTCTTTGATATTTGATGTCTTTCATGATGGTTGGATTTCACGTTGGCTTGTCTTTCACATTGCATGTCATCTGAATTATCTTTTAACTATGTCTTTATATGTCTTCATCTTTAACCTGCCTTTGCTTTATCTGCCTACTCTGCTTATTGTTTTACCTTGTCTCTCTTTTACCTGTTTTTTACCTTTACCTGTCACAGTAAATCACACAATTTTATCAGGCCTCTTCATCTGGAAGTTTGATTTTTTCCATCCTCTTGTAAATATCATCTGCTTCAGTGTACTTGGTAAACGTTGGCTTGTTTAGAAAAAGATGATTTACCTTATGCTAGAGGTAAAATAGATTTTCAAAGATTTCAAAAATAACTTTGCCTGTAAGAATTCCTTTCAATGAGGAATTATTGGAATTTTATTTAGCTACTTCCCTCATCTTTTTATCATAATCTTCATGCCTCATTAGTCTTTCATTGATTACTAATCGATTAGGTAGACCTTTTTGTCTTAAAACAAAAAACTTGTTCATGAATCTGTTTACTGCAAGTTCCATAGTTTGGCACTTATCTTCAAGTTGTGTCATCAAATTTCTCTTGGAAATCACTTTCTTCACCTCTAAGATTTCTTCTTATTCATGCTTTTTTTTAGAATTTATAAACTTAATTATCTCAGTGGCTTCCTCTGGTTTCTTTCCAATCTCTTCTTTGACTTTCTGAATAGCTTCGCTTGCTTCCTTTATCAAATCTTTCTGTTCAAATATAACTTGGATAGAAGGCCAAATATCATTAACATAGTTAATGATATTGGCCCATAACTATTGTTTTTCTTCGGCTAGTGGCTCTTTCAGTGATAACTCCTTTTCTAACTTATGAATTCTTTCATTCAACCTGTTGGATTTCTGTGTTTCAGATTTATACATGATTTGAGCCAATTTCTTTTCATCTTCTAAACTTTTCACTTGTTTCTTAAGCTTATTGATTTTAGTAATTTGTATTGACATATCTTGCATTGCTTTAATCAATTTGCTTGCCTCATCACTGGGATGGGATTTTGGCACTATTGATGCTGGTGCTGGTGTAGTAGATGGAACTTTTGATAATACTGGAACTGTTGTAGTAGTTGGGACTGTTGTGGATAATGGAGTTGTTGTAGCCACTAGAGCTGATGTAGAAACTATAGGAATGGCAGTAATAGAAACTACTTCCATACTGGCTTGATTTTCTTGCACTAATTTGTCCATTTCAGTTTCCATCTCTTTCAATTGAGTTTTCAACTGAATGATGAGATTCATCATTTCATCCTTCTGATTTCCATTCTCTAAAACTTCTTTAGTTTTTGTATGCTCTATTGTAGGTAATTTCAGTTGTTTTTTCAATGTAGCTATGTCTGCATTCTTCTTCTTGATAAGCTCTTCTGCTGCTTTCATGCTCTTTGTACCATAACCAACCTCCATCACCAATTCTTCAAGTGATTTTATCCTATTATCTTTTGATTGTGAAGAAGTTTTCTCTATTTTTAACTGTTCCCTGATATTTTCTAGAGAATTTTGTAGTTTTTGGACACTTAAAGCCTTGTATGTCATAGTGGAATAGATCATTTATCCTGCTTGTTTATGAAACTCAATCTGATCTATGGGATGTATATCTTTAGCAAGAACTTCAAAGGTTGTTTTCTTGTAATCTGGTGATGATTTTGGAGCCTGCACTGTTGGCTGCAAGAATTTGATTTGCATCTTTCCAGTTTTGTAATCAAAAGCTGAAAGTAATCTGTTTTGGTCACTAGGAGTTTGTTTCCAATACAGGGCATAACTTATAGCTTTCAATGCTTCATTCTTCAATTTAATTTCTTTGTACTTATCCATTATATATTTCTCTTTATCCACTATTTTTCTTGATGATGAAACCTCTGCACTATGTTGTTTCTGAATGATTTTTGCACTGGAGGTTGATGGTGGGTGTGTTTCTTCTGAAACTGTTGGAGGTGCATTCTCTCTGACCACTATATCTGTATCAATAATTTCAATTGTGTCAATTATCTCTTCATGTTCAATCACTGGATTCAGTTCTTCCTTTTTCCTGTACATTAGCTTGAATTTGGTATCAGAAGTAGTCTCTGCAAAATAAGAGCCTTCCTCTCTTGCCCTCTTTGAATTTTTGTCCTGTGGGGCTAGAGTAAGAAGGATGGAACTAGTATCAACTTGCTTCTCTACCTCTTGTAAAGTATTTTCCAACCACTCTGACTCATTGGAATACTTTTCAACTTCAGGCTTGGACTCATTAATAAAAGGGGTTAATTTGAATTTTACTCTTAACTTACTTATGACTCCCAAAGGATAATATTTCCATTTGAAACTGCTACTAAATTTGAAATCTTGTAAATACTTTTCTGCTTACTGGCCAGAATTCCTATTATTGCAAATAAAAGGCCCTAACTAGTTCTTGATCTTAAGTTGAGTTTTCTTCTTTGCTGAAAGGAAGTTGAATTCATCTAAATTTAGGATTTTTCTGATGTATTCCAATGAAAATAACCTCATTGGGAGGTATTTGGGAAATTTTTATGGATTAAGGTAGCTTCCATACACCCTAATTTATGTATGATTCTGGTATATATACCAATCTCCTGTTTTACTTTGATCTGAAAACTGCAATACTTTCTTTATCTCTTCACTGACTCTAGGCTGAATGCTACTGCTTAGCATATTAACAACTGGATAAACAAATGAATCAATGAAGTCTTTATAGCTGAATTCTGTGGAATCCTTTCTGATCAACGATGTCCAAAAGACTACAGATTGGGGGTTACCCTCTGTGTCCATTTTTTGGAGGCTAACTGCAAACCTTTATGATTGGAAATATAAGAAAAAATGGAACAAAACTTAGGAGTATTTAAATAATCCTTCCTCTGGTAATTTGACCAACTGATCATGGACTGCATTTGAAAGATATTGGGAAAAATTAAATATTGAGGCAGGAGGTTGACCTAGGAAAAATATGGATAGGAACCTAGGACAAAAGCATCTACATGTTCATCAGTGAAGTACCCTAAAATACATGACAACATTGTAACAATCTATCTGGTTCTCTATGAAAATATGGAAGCTAAATATGGAGGATTAATTTTTTGGGTTCCTTCTGATAGAGGAAGTAAAGTCTGTAATATTTGGAATCTTTTGGGAAAGTCCAGCTTCAGATATAGTTCAGTAAGGGTTTCAATTGATAATGGGACTTCATCAGGATTTGGTTGGATCTGTAAGATCTAATTTATGGATTGAGAAGTAATTGTGAAAAGGATCTCTTGGTTTGGGGTAACTAAAGCCCTTTCATTAGGAAAATAGTTGATCTGGCAGAGTCTAATCAGATCTGGAAACTGAAAGGTATATAGGAAGATATATTTAGGTAGGTTTGAGTCCCAGAGGTGGATATCATCAGCCTGATCAATGAATTTGTCATGGCTCCAGCAGTGGAGCTCTAAAAGGTTGAAATCAATGACTGTATCACTAATTTTTAAGTCCTTGTCAGCTAGAGGGGTGTGGTCAATATCTACCATAGGTGGTTGCAGAGGGTTAACAGAGAAAATTCTCTAGGAGGCCATATTTTCATTTAATTTATCAATTTATTACTTTTTGTGCTTAATTGAATGGTCTTAGGTGGCTTAGGATTACCTGAAAATGGTTGAAATTGGTCTGCAGAAGTCCAGGAGGCAGCAGGGGCTTTCTTGGTCTGCAAGGCTTCTATTCTCAATTGGTAATGGCTTCAAACAGGGTCGAAAAAGGTTTTCTTGGACTCTTTTTCGCAATTTCAACAAAAAATAGACAACTAACAGTAAAGGGTGGGTTTATTACTTTTAACCTTTGTTTAATTGCAATGGCGTGGGGGTTTAATTCAAACAACGATGGTTTTCATCACAAGGCGTGGTGGTAACCTAGAGGTTTATTGCATGCAAAAAGGCAGATTGGTGGTTTCAGGACTGGGGGGTGCGATTGATTGTGGGGCTACCGCGTGGCAGGGGAGCGGGGGTGTGAAACCACCATTCCCCACCCCCCGCGGTCGACTTTAAACATTGGACTGTCGGGGGTGCGAAATGCTCTATTGGTCGTTGGATCTAATTGACAATGATCGGGTGACTGGTAGAAGTGAGGGGTTCTAATAGGTGGGACCCGGGGATGATATATGCGAAGGGGTTTTAATATAAGTGGGTCGAGGTAATATAGTGTTATGTGCTGAGATAAATATAAAGGGGATATGTGAATGGGTTAAATATAAAAGGGATCAGGGATTAATCTAAAGTGGATTAGGGATATAAAATAAGCAGATTTAATTAAAAGTGGGACCCGGGATTATATAAAGGGATTTGTAAAATATAATGGTGGAATGTTAGAAATACACTAGGAATAGGTTAAAATGATATAAGGGAGGGTTTTTTGCAGTGGGGCCCAATATATTTTAAACATTTAAAACTTTGGGTAAGTGGGTTTTACATGTTTTTAATGGAAAATGGGAAGTTAATTTTCAAAGGGAAATGGGTTTTTAACTAGGGAAAGGGGATTAGGAAGGGGAAAGATAATTTTCAAAGGGAAATGGGTTTTTAACTAGGAAAAAAGGTTTTAGGAAGGGGAAAGGGGTTTTTTACAAGGGGAAATGACTTCCAAGAGTGGAAATAAGGATTTTAGCAAGGGGAGGGAGCTTTAGGAGGATATTAGTGATATGAGATGAACCAAGTGATGATTTTCATTACTTGTGAATGTAATCTACCTACCCTTTATTTACCCTAACATTTTTTACTTCATTTATTAGGTGCATTTGAGCTTGCTGACCCTTTTATTTTCTTTTGATAAGAAAATTAACTTAATTCTAACCTTATAACTTCCAATGGCTTAGATTAAACTGATGAGCTCATTTTTATTCTCTTCCTAACTACTGATTTTCCAAGATTAAATGGTTTGGCCAGATCTTTTTTCACTAACTATGATGACATGAAATTTAAAAGCATGAATGAATCTAGATTAAACTATTTGATCATCATGAATTGTGGCATTTTGGACAAGTTGCACACAAATTTATTTGCATAAAGTAAACTAAGAGTAGGGGGATTTGAATGTGCAACACTTTTAAGATATATTTTTGTTTCTTTTTGTGGGGTTCATACTTTATATTCTTTTTTATCTTCTTTTCTTTTGGTCCGTTGATTTTTCTCTTAGGACATACCCTCTTTTCATTTTTTAATATGGGAAAACATTTGCAGAAAGCAAAGGTATGTACAATATTATAAGACTTTAACATAGTCAATTCAAAATTATGATCCCTATTATTATAGGACTCTAACAATGGCTCCACTCACTACAATGAAAAGACCCTCTAGCGGATGTTTTTGAATAACCCCACAGAAAAATACCCCATGCATCCATTTCTAGCGTATTTTACTAGAGGAGGTTGGTGGGCAGAGGGTTTGGTGGATGTTTTCCTTTCAGTGTGCTTATCATTAAATGTCGCCCCGGTGCGGACCAAAACATTGGCACACCAAACACCATGCACTCCTTACACACCCGCCCGATGCATCGTATTATTCTATAGCACTGGTGCGTGACAACTCTTCCGCGCTAGTGCATTATAAAACACCGCGCCAAAATCAAAACCACCCAGTGCGGTAGAAAGCAACCGCACCGGTGCATCATAATACACCGCGCCAAAACACAAACAGACCGGTGCATTTGTAAGAAACAGAACCAGTGCGCCTATAAACCACGTGCACCGGTAAAGGGTTAAATTAGGGAAAAAAAAAAGATGGAAAAAAACCCGGATTTTTCAGTTTTCCAGTGGTCCTGAGCTCTCAATTATCGGTGCACATGAAACATTGGCACACGCGACAGCGTGCGCGACGTACACACACCTCTGGGGTGTCCTATTACTGTAACGCACCGGTGCTTCAGCACACTTCCGCGCCGATGCATCATAAAACACCGCACCAAAAAAGAAACATGTCGGTGCGTTCTTATCCAAGAGCATTGGTGCGCCTATAAACCGCACGCATCATAATAACGTTACACAAAAAAAAAAATTAAGGCCAAAAAACTAGTGCTTTACGACTATTCCACACTGTTTCTTTATGGATATTCCACCCTAGTGCATCATCAAAATTTCGCACCAAAACTGAAACGTTTCGTTGCGGTGTTAGGGCACCGCCCCGGTGCATTATAAACAACGCGCCAAATTTGACACATCCCAGTGCGGTTGTAGGTAAGCGTACCGGTGTGCCTATAAAACCCTGCGCACCAGAACAGGGTTAAATAAATAAATAAATAATAATTACAGCAAAAAAACCTCATTTTTCACTTTCCTCAGTGCTCCAGAGCTCTCAAGCACCGGTGCCATTTCCCCTTGTATGAGCTACCCTGGCATCGATGCTCTCGTTGCACCCATTACACGCACTATTTCTCTGCATTGGCCACCAATCTCCAGCTTGCATTTTGAAAAACGGTGGGAAAATTTTCTTTTGCAATTTTTACAACCAATATGCCTCCTCGATGGAAAAATGTACAGGTATTTTTCTAGTTTTTCCATAATTAAGCCTTTTAGCAGATTAGAAATTGAAATAACTTAAAAATAACCATTAAAAAAGAAAAAATAAAAATTTGTCGCGCGGTGCACCGGAGCTTTTCGGCTCACACCAGATAGCGGTGCTGCCTATAAAATTTACAGGCTGCACCGCCACTGGTGCTAACGGTATCCACACCATTTTCGAGGCGGTACCGAAAGGCGCCCCGAATAATTTTAAACTAAAAAAATAAAATAAAAGTCGGTGTGCTCATTTATCCAGGCGCATCGTTGACCACGGGAATCACAGTGTGGTGCATTGACGGAATTATCCGCCCCGGTGTATGTCAGCACACCGCATTCTAGATTCCGAGAGGGTCAACGATGCGGCCGGGTAAAAGACCGCACCGTCGACTATGTAATTGTCCAGAAGTCGGTGCACTGACATGACTATACGCATTGGGGTGTATATTTTAGTTAGCGCACCGCTATTCTGAACTTTGATAAAGGTAACGATGCTTGAAAAATAGACAGCTGCACTGCGACCGGTGCGTTGTATTTCATTAGGGGCACCAGCACCGGTGCACTACATTCTTAAGACGCATCATTACCAATGTGTGACTGTTTTTATGGCGCACCGACTTGTTTGTTTGTTTTTTTTTCAAAAAATATATATATGTGTATATTCCTAAATACATGTCTGTTTTAATAAAAAAAATTATTTAATATGGCAATGATTCATAGATAAGAGGAGCAACAACAAGTTGAACAGTATGACATGATTCGCTAATGGGAGGCCCGAGAGAGGGAAAGAGATGCATACCCTCACCCTATTACTGCAGATACCCAGGTGATCCTTAGGCAGGTAGGCCTCCTCAAGTTCTATGAGGAGGTATAAGGTGAAAATTAAGTTTGGTGAAAATACTAAGAGGTATTTATACAACTATAATTTGAAGCAATAACTCATGAGTTATGGAAAACCATTAATCTCTATGAACAATACTCAAACTGATAAACATACAAGATGAACAATCCAGTGGTACATAGAAGCATTAGAACTCCTAACTTTAGAAATCCACCTTCATATTTTTGAGAAAACACATAAGATAAACAAACAATTCAATATATGAAGAGGGAACTCCTAAACAGCATATATCAAACTATCGGGAACTCTGAAACAAGTTGATGAGCATAGGCAAAGGGTAAGATCGAAACAAGACCTCTTTGCATTGACCTAATCAATCAATATTCCATAGGAGATCTTCACAATAAGTTTTTGAAAACTTTTAAATAAGTAGGGCATGCCATGAATCATATTTATAAGCTAACATACTAATCATTCATGAAACAAAGAACAATTTTTAGTGAGCCTAAGGAGCAATCAAGAATTCCTTAAGACAACTAAAGAAGAAAACATCAAAGCTATAGCAAACAAGAGGTTTGAGGTGCTTCCATGAGCATATCTCAACCTATAATTTTCTGATCTATAGCAAGCAAGCAGACTGAAAAAAAATGAGAACAAGAAAACACTAACAAGTTAGAAAAACATCACCATTCACCAAGCTATGGAATCCTACAAGCAAAGCTTCTCCAACATCAAGCCACATAAGCCATTCATTCACTTCATAAAACCAAATATATTATCCAAGATCATAAACCATGTATTGCTCTATAACACATCAAGTCCCAACTATTTACACTAAATCCTCATAGCTTATATAACAAGCAAGGAGGAAGAGAGCTCACTAGAGCATCTAGAAGCCTATTGGCCAAAAACAAATATCATAACTTGTCCTTGAGGCCTTGCAAGGTCCAAGGCACAAAATATCTTCCAAAATATATTTTTGGGAATAAAATAGCAAAAAAATTGACTTTTAGGCTCTGAGATATATGAGGAAACTTGCCTAATGCACATTTTCTCAGTCACCACACAGGAACGTAGCACTCTGTCTCAAATTTTGAAAATTTTACAGGAGTGTAGCACCAAAAAGGGTTTTTTTCAACAAATATTTGGAGGCCTTCTGGATGTTGGAAAAGGCTCCGTGATGGCCCGTTGGAAAGCTGTGGATGTCTACTTTCCAAATATACATTTTTTTCCTCAAAC
The DNA here is from genome assembly GCA_034641835.2 of Pinus albicaulis. Taxonomy (NCBI): domain Eukaryota; kingdom Viridiplantae; phylum Streptophyta; class Pinopsida; order Pinales; family Pinaceae; genus Pinus; species Pinus albicaulis. Next base: position 1,725,718,385 of record CM076578.1, on the reverse strand, counting down.
TAACTTCTGAAATTTTCCCAAAAAGTGTAAAAATTCAAAGCTTCCAGGAGCGCAGCACCTTCTCAAAAAAGAGGTCCGAAAGGTGAAAACTTGGGTGTTTTTGACCCTTTTGGGGGATAAAAACAACTCCAATTTAGCTGAAAATTGGTGAGAATACTCCTATCATGATGGGGAATCCAAAAATTTAAGCTTCTCCCTCTGAAAGTGCTCTAGGAAAAAGTGTAGCACCCAGGGTGTTGCGCTCCTAGGCTTAAAATTTTACAAAAAAACAAAAAATTGTTCAATTTTTCCAAAATTTGGTGAGTGGGTCCCTCAAGGATCCTTAGAAACCTACAATGAAGCTTGAGCCAAAATTCCAAGCCTAGCTTGGCCCTTTCCATCATTTGGCGTCGGGCCCTCCCTTTGGGCAGTGTTGAGCTTTTCCCTTGCAAACTGATTTCTCTGTTTGTAATGGTCAGTCATCTTTCTTTGCAAGCTCAAGTATTTGTTGGCCTTCTCTAATTTAGCCTCTAAATGTATATTTTCCCTTTCAAGCCATGATTCTTTGTCATGATCAATTTCCAAGGCAAGGAGCTCGGTGAGAGAAAATTGTTGGGCTTGGGTTGATTCTTCCTCTTTCTGTTTTGCTAAAGCTCTCCTAAGACCCATAGTCTTAGGTCTCTTTCTTGCTTGCCTTTTTTCCTCGTCATCTTCTTCATAGGCGCCCATTTATTCCTCTAACTGCACTTGTGACCTTTGAGCTTCTTTCTTATATTTTAGCGCCCTTGTTTCATAGATGGCTAGCTTGCCACTTATTTGCTTGTTTTTCACCTATAGGAAATGAATAAGATATTTTGACCTTTCCAGCGCAACCTCCAAATCTCTAATTTGTGCATTTTGGTCATGTAGGAGAGAATTAACTATCCTTGTTTCATTTTCCTCATCACTATCTATGTGAATGATTTCAAATTCCCTCTCTTCCTCATGATTGCTTTCCTCTTCTTCCATTTTTTTCTTGCCTTTGTCCTTTATTGGCTTTTTACCCTTGTCCTTCATTGGTTTGGTGAATTTTTCCTTCACTGTTTTTGTGACTTCGTCCTTCACTGTTTTTGTGACTTTGTCCTTCACTGGTTTTGAGACTTTGTCCTTCACTGGTTTTTACGAGGAGAGCATGGCCCCTTGCCTTTTGGAGGTAGCAAACACATGCCTCCTTCCTCTTTGATAAGTGATGGTGCAAGGCACCATAAACTTTGCTTGAAAACTTTGATCATTGAAAAACTTAGGACTATATCCTCCTTAAAAAATGTTCTTTGTGTGTATATCCTCCTTACCTTGCTGTTGGTTGTCCTTTGGATCAACACTTTTAACACATTTCATGCTTTTGTCACTATCAAGACCCTTAACACTGCTATGCTTTGTTTCTGTAATATCAGAGGCATCTGTGTTTAACCTATTTTCACTTTTAGGACTATCCTCCTCCTCACCCTTTGCATTACTATTTTCACTGCCAACTTCATCTTCTGCATTACTGCCTTCATTCATTGGACTTTTGTCATCATCTTCTTGCTCAATGAAGACAATTTTAAATTCCGTTTGTGGGCTGCCTTTGTCATTTTGGTCATTTTCATGGCTTTCTTTTGCTTCCTCGCCACTGTCTGCTGTAGTGTTCTCAGTGTCATTTTCTTCATCCGGAGATACATTGTCTTGGCTCCTTAGCTCATCATGAGACTTAGTTATTAAAGCTCTGTTTTCTTGCTCATTGTCCTTTCCTTGAGAGGCTACCTCTGTTTCTGTGTCTTTAGAGCTTTCTTCTTCATCATGGGACCCATTTCTTTGGATTCTTTGACCATCATCTATATCACTGCTTTGACTGTTTTGCTCTTGGCCATTGCTTTGGCTTCTTTGACCTTCATCTGTATCACTGCTTTGACTGTTTTTCTCTTGGACATAGCTGCTTTCTTGTTGGCCATCTCCCTTACTGTTTTGTTCATGATCATCACTCTTTCCCTCATCTTCATCACCCTCTCTCAAAATCTCTTAAAATTTCCTTCCATATCAAAAAACAAGCTTTGCTAATCTTTCCGAGCAATTTTGGAACTTCTGCAGGCTTTCTGGGTAGTGTTGTGTTTTTACACCAGGAGCGCAGCACCCTAGGCAGGCCTGAACGCAAACGCATTCATCGTTGCACGCCCATTACAAGAGCGCAGCGTTGGTCGATATATGCAGTGGTCAACGCACAGCACCCAGGTGTCGGGCCACTTTGAACGTGGAGTCAGGAGGCAGAGAGTATGGTAGGAGCACAGCGTGTTTGGCCCAGGTGGGGTTGCACGCGGAGTTGAGCAGTGGAAACAAGTGCCAGAGCGCAGCATTGTTGGGCAGTGTTGCACGCAGATTCAAGCAGTGGAAACAAGTGCCGGAGCCCAGCACCGGGTGGGCACAGCTGCACAAGATTTCGGGTGTCCGTTAGGCAGCCACTCCTGCACGTTGAGCAAGCTTGAAAGAGCGCAACACCCACTTATAGGCGCGCAGCATCCAGAAGGATTTTACAAAGGCGGAATCTATAGGCGCGCAGCGTCCACCTATAGGAGCGCAGCACCTAGAGATTTTTTCTCGAGGATCCCTTCGGAAGCCGAAAATTTGCACTCTATCTTGCAAAAGGTGGAATGAAGGGGGGAAAAGAGTTGTTGTAGTATTTATAACTCCTTTTTGAAATAATTAACTTTTAAAAACCCTCTTTCTAAAGTTCATTTGATGAACCTTTTCCTCTTTTGCCAATGTATTTTTTACTTCCTTTTTCACCACTATTTCTTTTGCAGCTTGATCAGTTGGTCAGATTAATGCTAATCCTTGTCTATCATAACCATTTGCTTTGGTGATGAAAAAGTTTGTTTCCCTTCGTATACCTTTAAACACACCTTTGATTGTTTATTTGTGAGAAAACAGAGTCTTGAACTGATGCTCTGCTTCTGTCAATGAAATGGCGCACAATGCCTCAATATCTTATTCTTTGACCTTTTAAGACCTTAGAATTTATCTTGTGATCCAGTGGAATTGATGCCCTTTTTTTCCCAATCTTAGAAGATAGTTCGGAATTCCTTTTGACACCCTCTATTGTTCATGAATGAGGTTCTCCTTGCCACTTACCATGACCATTTTGTTCATTCTCCCAATTTCTGAACCTTCAAGAATATTTAGAAAAACAAACATAGCTGACCTCCAAGTCTTCAAAAGGAAATATGTATTTGAACTCACTTCTTATGCCCAGTAAAGTCTGCAACGCTTATTTGTAGGTTTAGAGGAATTCCTTAACTTTTGTAACCGAAGTGCTTTTCCACTGTTGGTCACAACAGTCATGTATTTTCATTCTCAACTATAAACACGCTCATTGTTCCTTTCATGAGTGTGATTGTCTTTCTTGATGCTGGTCTTAGTCTTTTCCTTCACCTTATGGCTCATATGATAATATTTTTTGTCTCTTTGTAGGAGTGTGGCAAAGGGCATCTGTCCCTCTACCAGTTTCATGCTTGAGGCAAGAAAACCTTTCTAATGATCTCTTTGTTGTAATGCGCCTTGTTGCTCATATGTCACTGACCTTTTGAGATTTGCACAGACCTTTTGATGAGCAACACTTTACTTCTTGTCATGAGATCAAGATCTTTCATGTATCTTTCAACTTGTTGTACCTTTTTATCAACTGTAAATGACTTCATGAACTCTCTTAGGTGTCTTTCCTTGCTTCTATTATGCTTTAGACTAATCTTCAAGGCATCTCTGCAGAAATGTTGGGATATGATAGTCTATTCTTTTGCAAATTTACTGTTGGATCAAGAGGGAACCTTTGGAGGTTGTTGGAGCTATTCAGATAAAGATAAACTTTAACTTTGTGCTCTCTTGAATTCATTTTTGACTTCCTATGAAAACAATGGAATGAGAACCATGATAGTGCACTGACCTAAGAGAACCTATTTGACTTATTTGCAAGGTTTTAGAATGGGCTTTTGACCGACAGTTTGAATCAGGGTTTTGAATGAAGATACAGGGTTTTGACACTCTACCTATGCACCACCATCCTAGACAACTAGACAATTTTGCTTTGATTCAAAGGGTTTTTTATAAAGGACCTTTGAAAACACCATTGCTTGAGGCACATGGCGAATAGGGGAAAATGTTTGGTTGACTTGGCGAGACAAGGGGTGAGAAATATAAGGCTTAGGAAAAATGAGACAGAGGGTTATAGGCAAGGGTGACAAGTAAAGAGAGAGTGAGGGAAACTAGTCCAGGATGGGGTTTTATATGGATAAACAAATTGGCCATGCTTGAACAGAGAGGAGGGATAGTGAAAATTTTCTCTTTGAGGATATTTCTAGAAGACACAATGATTCTTGAACTTTGATTTCTAGAAATCCGAGACAAAGCATTTAGTCATCTAAAACAGGTGAAAATTACTGATGACTAACAGTGGCTCCACTTGGGGAGGGCAGCTCCTTTTCAGGAGGTGTCCAGAATTTCAGATCTCTGGTTTATGAAGACTAGTGCCTCATCCATTGGGTAGATTTTTACCTCTTTCACTTGCTGATGCTTGCTTGAAGATGTGATCTCAATAATTTGAAAGACATGATTAGGTCAACTTCATTTCTACCTACCCAGCCTACTTGCCTAACATTTTTTTCTTCCTTGGGTGCACTTGGACTAGCAATCCCTTGACATTTATTTTGAAAGTGAAAACAAACTATCTACTTCTACACTTATCTCTTCCGGGAGCTCAGATTAGGCTAATGAACTCCTTTGATTCTCTACCTAGTCTATTTGACTATCAAGATTAAGCGGTATGACAGGATTTATTCACTAATGCTAAAAACATGAAATTGAAAACATGACTAAATGAGGATTAGACAATCTAATTTATCATAGGTTTGTGGCATAAAAACAAGCTTCACACAAATGTTATTTTTGTACCAAATAAGACTAGAAATATCAGGGCTAAGATGCATAGTTTTCTATTCATCCCTATTTTTCTCTTTGGTTCTGTTTTGATCATGTGGAACCAGTATCTTCTCCCCTAATCTATTTTCTTTGACAAGTGAAGCTTGAATAATTTGACGAGCATTCTTTTCACTAACTTATCAACAATAAATTTAAAGCATGTTCAGCTATGATTAGGCAAGATAGCTAAACAAGACATCATTTTGCACTAGTAGTGGCATTTGGACTAGCACACTTTCAGTATTACTATTTTTTAGGTATGGGGTTGTACCTTCTTTTCAAATCTGCCCTCTTTTTCATTTTTTCTTTGTTTTTTTACTTTTTCTCTCTTTTTGGTCAAAACAATCTAAAGCTAAAGGTAGAAATATGCTCATAGTGTTGAGCTTATTCGCTTTCCTATCTATCCTAATCTAAACTATACATAATATACATTCAACTGGTGAAATCTCTTTTCCAGTACAACCAGTCAAGCAGATGATTCCATGAGGGGTCATGGTTTAACTCTTTGATGGTTTTGAGAGAATCAAAAGGCCACTCCCACCTTACTTGTGTTTGAACAATAGTGCCTAAACCTTTCTTTACACCTTGCATCAAATTGTTCTTGACATGATTTACTCCTTCTTCAAATGCCTTTAACAAATCAGCAAAGGGATCTTGAAACAATACCTAAATGTGAAGATTTGGTAAATAAGCCTGATCCAAGACTTCTTCTTCTTCCACTTGGCTATGCTTGAGACTCTTTTGGGAAATAAACTCCACCTCTTCCTCATGTTCATCTGAACTGGTAGACTCATCATAGATTGCAAAGTTGTCCTCTAGCACACTTGATATGTTCTGATGGAATGGGCTGAATTCTGTGAGGAGGTCATCATGTTGATGAGTAGGAGCACTCCTTGGAAGTAAGTCTTCTTGTGAAGGCAGTTCAGCAACTCTTATGTGATTATAATTTTCCAAGCCTTCATCTTCAATTTGAAATTCAATGGGACTTGGTGGCTGCAAATTTGAAGCTGAGGAGGATTTTGTGTCCCAAATGATTTCCTCATCCCTTTCAGGAAAAGGCTTTTCATTAAAAATTGGTTCAAGAAACTCATTATCTTTCCCAACCTCATCATCAAAACTGAAAGACTGTTGATTTCCAATCACATGAAAATTATTTCTGAAGGACTGAAGTGAAGTAGAGCAAAGAGTCAGAGACTCCTCACTTACTTCTAAACTTTCAAGGCTTTCCTCATCAATGTCATCGGTGACCTGTCTTAGCTGATTACTTCTTTCAATCTGATGATAGTGAACTTCATCCCACAAATCAACTGTTGATAGCTCTGCAAGGTTAGCTTCTGTTTGGAGAACATCAACATCATCTGATTTATCAAAATTTGGAGAATCATCAACATAAATAATTTCACCAATCAAACATATTGGGTTACTAGTTTGTTCTTATTTGAATTGATCTACAAGTTTAATTTATGATTTATGGTAGATGGCATTAGTAGGAGGAGGAATAGCAATGTTTTGTTCACATGAAGGTTTAGAGGTTGGTTGTGTGTTTATCATCTGATTTATTTTTTCTTCGGTTAAAGGAGGAGGCATTTTTCTCTTCCTCTGGATAATATTACATCAGTTCTCTTTCTCTTGTAAAGGTTGGTTTTGAGGTTGAATGTCTTCTTGAGCCTCACTTAGAAGGGATGATAAATCATTACTTGTGCTTTCAGAGAGATCTTGTGGGTTTCCTTCTATTTCTTGATTGATTTCTTCCTCAACTAACTCCTCTAGGTTGTTATGATGGTTATTTTGAGAATGAAATTCATGGATTGCTGCTAAGATATCTTCAGGATGCAAGTTTCCTAAATCTTCATCATTATCTAAAAGGTATTGTATGATGTCCTGAGATTGATCACAACAATTTTCAGCCAATGATAGAGATGGAAAATACCCTATATAGTACTTATGAAATATCTTGTGGAAATCCTTTAATGAAAAAAAGATGCCAAGTTCTAGCCATTCATACCAATTTCTTTCCTTACCTTCTAATGTTACCATAAACATTTTCATGAGGCAGTCCTCGTGCCATTCAACCTTTAACCTCCATATGTGTATATAAAATTTGATGAGGTGTAACAAGGGGTAATCAACCTTTTCATCTCGAAATATAGGGAGTTTTTTCATCCAATTTAGTTCAAGAATTTTGTGTGGGAATCCAGGGATATGATCTCTACTCATTGGATCATATCTCCTTTGTATCATTGGATCCATGTTGCAAATCAGAAAGAGTCATTGAATCCTTTCAACCAGTCTAGAGTTCTCTACCAGTGGATTCTTTTGGTCTATTGAGGGTTGTGGAGTCGCCAGGTGGAAGATTTGAACTTTTTTGTCCACCATCAGCATGGTTTAGATTGCTCAATGCATTCCCAGGGGGGTCTGTGAGAACTTAGTGGAGTAGTAGGCCTACTGGAGGCTAGTGGAGTCGCCAGGTGGATGTTTTTAGTTGTTTTGAAGATATGTGTCTATGGTCCACCACCAATACTGACAAAAGGCCAATCTAAAACTGTTTTGGGGTTTTTCTGAGTTTCTATATGTAAACCGAATATTTGTAAGAGTGTCCTATAGCTGAGTCATCAATTTGCTAAGATGGTGAAAAAGCTAGATTCTACTCTTAGGCCATCAGTTAAGTTCTCTATGATTTGACGAAGGATTCTGAAGTCCTAAGGGATACTTACTTTGTCACTGACATCAGAGGTTGCATCATAATCACTATTGTGTTAGTGATGAGGTAGCTATAAATCATAGGATACTGTTTGATGAAGGGATTCTGGATTCCTAAGGGGTATTTAGATTGTTATGAACTCAGAGGGTCCCACCGTGATCTCCATTATGTTAGGGTCCCGTGATCTGGCAGATTGGCTAACCAAATTACAGGGTAACATCAGACCATTATTTGGAGTCCTAGGACTAGCCTTCCGGGACTCAGAGAGGGCTCTCTCTATTGTGCGAAGGATGTGAACTTGTTCACTTTGGATGATTTATTTTAGGCTAGTTGTTTAAGTACAGTTTGTTTTTTGTTTTGGGTTGGGGTAAGATGATTAAGTAGGATAGGTGGACTTAGAGAATATCAAATCAGTAGGGCTATGGGGTCATATGAAGTCTAGGGTTTCTAAATGATGAAGCAGGGTGTATTGCAGGGCCGATTTAGCAAGGTTAATGGATCCTTTAGGTGATGTATGAGGTGAACATTAAGTTTGGTGAAAATACTAAGAGGTATTTATACAGCTATAATTTGAAGCAGTAACTCATGAGGTATGGCAAACCATTAATCTCTATGAACAATACTCAAACTGATAAACATACAAGATGAACAATCCAGTGGTACATAGAAGCATTAGAACTCCTAACTTTAGAAATCCACCTTCAACTTTCTGAGAAAACACATAAGATAAACAAACAATTCAATATATGAAGAGGGAACTCCTAAACAACATATATCAAACTATCGGGAACTCTGAAACAAGTTGATGAGCATAGGCAAAGGGTAAGATCGAAACAATACCTCTTTGTATTGACCTAATCTATCAATATTCCATAGGAAATCTTCACAATAAGTTTTTGAAAACTTTCAAATAAGCAGGGCATGCCATGAATCATATTTATAAGCTAACATACTAATCATTCATGAAACAAAGAACAATTTTTAGTGAGCCTAATGAGCAATCAAGAATTCCTTAAGATGACTAAAAGAAGAAAACATCAAAGCTATAGCAAACAGGAGGTTTGAGGTGCTTCCATGAGCATATCTCAACCTATAATTTTTTTATCTATAGCAAGCAAGAAGAATAAAACAAAATGAGAACAAGAAAACACTCACAAGTTAGAAAAACATCACCATTCACCAAGCTATGGAATCCTGCAAGCAAATCTTCTCCAACATTAAGCCACACAAGCCATTCATTCACTTCATAAAACCAAATATCTTCTCCAAGCTCATAAACCATGTATTTCTCTATAACACATCAAGTCCCAACTATTTACAATGAATCCTCATAGCTTATATAACAAGCAAGGAGGAAGAGAGCTCACCAGAGCATCTAGAAGTCTATTGGCCAAAAACAAATATCCTAACTTGTCCTTGAGGACTTGCAAGGTCCAAGGCACAAAATATCTTCCAAAATATATTTTCTGGACTAAAATAGCAAAAACATTGACTTTTAGGCTCTGACATATATGAGGAAACTTGCATAACACACATTTTCTCAGTCACCACACAGGAACGCATCACTTAGTCTCAAATTTTGAGAATTTTCTAGGAGCGCAGCACTAAAAAGGGTCTTTTTGCAACATAGTTTTGGAGGCCTTCTCGATGTCGGAAAAGGCTCCGTGATGGCCCGTTGGAAAGATGTGGATGTCTAATTTCCAAATATACCTTTTTTTCTTGAACTGACTTCTACAAGTTTCCCAAAAAGTGGAAAAATTCAAAGATGCTAGGAACGCAGCACCTGCTCAAAAAAGAGGGCAGAAAGGTGAAAAATTGGGTGTTTTTAACCCTTTTGGGGGATCAAAAACACTCCAATTTAGCTGAAAATTTGTGAGCATACTCCTCTCACCCAGGGTGTTGTGCTCCTAGGCTTAAAATTTTACAGAAAAAAACAACAACTTGTTCAATTTTGCCCAAATTTGGTGAGTGGGTCCCTCAAGGGTCCTTAGAAACCTGCAATGAAGCTTGAGCCAAAATTCCAAGCCTAGCTTGGTCCTTTCCATCATTTGGCATCGGGCCCTCCCTTTGGGCAGTTTTGGGCTTTTCCCTTGCAAACTTATTTCTCCATTTGTAATGCTTAATCATCTTTCTTTGCAAGCTCAAGTCTTTGTTGGCCTTCTCTAATTTAGCCTATAAATGTATATTTTCCCTTTCAAGCCATGATTCTTTGTCATGCTCAATTTCCAAGGCAAGGAGCTCGGTGAGAGGAAATTTTTCGGCTTGGGTTGATTCTTCCTCTTTCTGTTTTGTCGAAGCTCTCCTAAGACCCATAGTCTTAGGTATCTTTCTTGCTTGCCCTTTCTCCTCGTCATCTTCTTCATAGGCACCCATGTATTCATCCGGAGATACACTGTCTTGGCTCCTTAACTCATCATGAGACTTAGTGATTAAAACTCTGTTTTCTTGCTCACTATCCTTTCCTTGAGAGGATACCTCTATTTCTGTGTCTTTAGAGCCTTCTTCTTCATCATGGTACCCATTGCTTTGGCTTCTTTGACCATCGACTGTATCACTGCTTTGACTGTTTTTCTCTTGGCCATTGCTTTGGCTTCTTTGACCATCATCTGTATCGTTGCTTTTACTGTTTTGCTCTTGGCCATCTCCCTTACTATTTTGTTCATGATCATCACTCTTTCCCTCATCTTCATCATCTACTTCATCACTCTTGCCCTTATCTTCATCACCCTCTTCATCACTCTTTCCCTCATCTTCATCACCCTCTCTCAAAATCTCTTAAAATTTCCTTCCATATGAAAAAACAATCTTTGTTGAGCTTTTCGGGAATTTTTTGCACTTCTGCAAGATTTTTGGGCAATGCTTGATTTTTGCGCCAGGAGCACAGCACCCTGGGTAGGCCTGAACACAAATGCATTTAGCGTTGCACGCCTATTGCAGGAGCGTAGCGTCAGGCGATATATGCAGTGGTGAACATGCAATACCCAGGTTTTGGGCCACCCTAAACGTGGAGTCGGGAGGTAGAGGGTATGGTAGGAGTGCAACATGGTTGGCCTAGGTGGGGCTGCACATGGAGTTGGGAAGTGCTGCATGCAGAGTCGGGCAGTGGAAACAAGTGCCGGGGCGCAGCACCGAGTGGGAAAATTTGCACAAGATTTCAGGCATCGGTTAGGCGGCCACTCATGCACGCCGAGCGAGCCTGAAAGAGTGCAATGCCAACTTACAGGTGCGCAGCGTCCAAAAGGATTTTACAAAGGCGGAAGACAGGCATGCAGCTTCCACCTACAAGAGTGCATCACCTAGAGAGTTTTGCCCGAGGATGCCTTCAGAAGCCGAAAATTTGCACTCTGTCTTGCAAAAGGTGGAATGAAGGGGGAAAAGAGCTGTTGTAGTATTTATAACTCCTTTTTGAAATAATTAACTTTTAAAAACCCTCTTTATAAAGTTCATTTTTATGAACCTTTTCCTCTTTTGCCAATGTCTTTTTTACTGCCTTTTTAACCACTGTTTCTTTTGCAGCTTGATCAGTTGGTCATATTCATGTTAATCCTTTTCTATCATAACCATTTTCTTTGGTGATGAAAAATTTTATTTCCCTTCTTATACCTTTAAAAAAACCTTTTACTATTTATTTGTGAGAAAACAGAGTCTTGATGCTCTGCTTCTGTCAATGAAATGGCGCACAATGCCTCAATATCTTATTCTTTGACCTTTTAAGACCTTAGAATTTATCTTGTGATCCAGTGGAATTGATGCCCTTTTTTGCCCAATCTTAGAAAATAGTTAGGAATTCCTTTTGACACCCTCTGCTGTTCATGAATAAGGTTCTCCTTGCCACTTACCATGACCATTTTGTTCATTCTCCCAATTTCTGAACCTTCAAGAATATTTAGAAAAACAAACATAGCTGACCTCCAAGTCTTCAAAAGGAAATATGTATTTGAACTCACTTCTTATGCCCAGTAAAGTCTGCAACGCTTATTTGTAGGTTTAGAGGAATTCCTTAACTTTTGTAACCGAAGTGCTTTTCCACTGTTGATCACAACAGTCATGTATTTTCATTCTCAACTATAAACACGCTCATTGTTCCTTTCATGAGTGTGATTGCCTTTCTTGATGCTGGTCTTAGTATTTTCCTTCACCTTATGGCTTATCTGATAATATTTTTTATCTCTTTGCAGGAGTGTGGCAAAGGGCAGTTGTCCCTCTACCAGTTTCATGCTTGAGGCAAGAAAACCTTTCTAATGATCTCTTTTCTGTAATGCGCCTTGTTGCTCATATGTCTCTAACATTTTGAGATTTTCACAGACCTTTTGATGAGAAGAACTTTACTTCTTTTCATGAGATCAAGATCTTTCCTATAGCTTTCAACTTGATGTACCTTTTTATCAACTGTAAATGACTTCATGAACTCTCTTAGGTGTCTTTCCTTGCTTCTATTATGCTTTAGACTAATCTTCAAGGCATCTCTGCAGAAATGCTGGGATATGATAGTCTATTATTTTGCAAATTTACTATTGGATCAAGAAGGCGCCTTTGGAGGTTGTTGGAGCTATTCAGATAATTATAAAATTTAACTCTGTGCTCTCTTGAATTCATTTTGACTTCCTGTGGAAACAATGGAATGAGAACCATGATAATGCACTGACCTAATAGAACCTAATAGAACCTATTCGACTTATTTGCAAGGTTTTAGAATGAGATTTTGACTGACAGTTTGAATTAGGGTTTTGAATGAAGATATAGGGTTTTGACACTCTACCTATGCACCACCATCCTAGACAACTAGACAATTTTGCATTGCTTCAAAGGGTTTTTTATAAAGGACCTTTGAAAACACCATTGCTTGAGGCACATGGGGAATAGGGGAAAATGTTTGGTTGACTTGGCGAGAAAAGGGGTGAGAAATAGAAGGCTTAGGCAAAATGAGACAGAGGGTTATAGGCAAGGGTGACAAGTATAGATAGAGTGAGGGACATTAGTCCAGGATGGGGTTTTATATGGATAAACAGATTGGCCATGCTTGAACAAAGAGGAGGGATAGTGGAAATTTTCTCTTTGAGGAGATTCCTAGAAGACACAATGACTCTTGAACTTTGATTTCTAGAAATCCGAGACAAAGCATTTAGTCATCTAAAACAGGTGAAAATTACTGATGACTAACACACCCAACTTTACTGAGCAGGCATCCACTTGTAGTGCTATTGATGTTGTTATACTACCACCAGCGCCTGATCCATGACATTTATATTACAGTTGTATATTTTTAACATTATTCAGTTATATATATATATATATGGTCCATGTATTTTATGTTCATGTTGTAGTTGTACTTAATTTTCATGTTAGTGATCATCATGATGTGGCACATATTGTTAGGTCATGTTAGATATTTTCATTTAATGTTTAGCTTGCAGATAGATGTGTACATGTGATAGCATGAGTTATTTGACATATTGAGATGTATATTTGATGTTGTATTGTGATGATGTTAATATATAATGTTAATTTGATGTTTGAGTGTGTTTATTAGTCGAATATGATGTTTGTACGATGGTTATCATGATCGTGATGATGTTTATTAATTAATTTAATATTAATTGACCATGATATTTATTAAATATTATGTCGTGATTGTAATTATAATTTAAATTTTAATTGTATGTAAAATTGTAAAATTGTATTTGTATTTGTATTAATTGTAATTTTAACTATAATTGTATGTAAAATATTTGTTAATGTAAAACTCTAATTGCAATTGTAATATTTAATTTATTCTGAAATTATTGTAATTGTATATATGAAAAATTGTACAATTCTAATTCTAATTCTAATTGCATGTAAAATTCTAAAATTGTAATTGTATTTGTAATTGAATTGTATGTAGAATATTTATAAAATTGTAATTGTAATTCTATGTAAAATTGGAAATGTAATTGTATGTAAAATTCTAAAATTGTAATTGTATTTGTAATTGTAATTTTAATTGAATTGCATGTAAAATATTTGTAAAATTGTAATTGTAAATGTAATTCTATGTAAAATTGTAAATGTAATTGTATGTAAAATTCTAAAATTGTATCAATTGTATTTGTAATTGTAATTTTAATTGAATTGTATGTAAAATATTTGTAAAATTGTAATTGTAAATGTAATTCTATGTAAAATTGTAAATGTAATTGTATGTAAAATTCTAAAATTGTATAAATTGTATTTGTAATTGTAATTTTAATTGAATTGTATGTAAAATATTTGTAATATTGTAATTGTAAATGTAATTCTATGTAAAATTGTAAATGTAATTGTATGTAAAATTAAAATTGTAATTGCAATTCCAATAGTAATTCATGTATGTGAAATTAATGTAAAATTGTAATTGTAATTTTAATTCTAATTGTAATTGTATTTTTAATTGTAATTGTATGTAAAATATTTGTAAAATTTTAATTCTATTAATGTGAAAATTTTAATTTTATTAATGTGAAATGATTTTATTAAAATATTTAAATTTGTAAATTTGCAAATAATTGTAAAATAACAAATCTAGAATAATAAAAATTTTTGTAACATAATAAAGTTTAGAAAATAATGAAAATAAATTCATGTACTTTATAATTATGATTATTTTATTATGATCTTACATACAAAAAAAAATGAACTTTATATAGTCTGGTGCGCTTATCTTCCTAACACGCCCCGATGTGTTGTATTAATACGATGCATCGGTGCATCAAAACTCTACCGCACCAGTAACGAATAAACGCAAATAAAAAAAAACGCAACTCTATTTTCTTTAAGTGAAAAAAAAAAACGCCAATTTGAAAAATGGGCAGCAAAATATTTTTGAAAATCTAATTTTATAAAATAATTCTTTAAATACTAAACACTTTTCATTATTTCACTATTTTTGCTAAAATTTTCAGCCAAATATTTGCAGGAGACAGACCTAGAGCAAGAGAGCAGGAGGGCACTATGGAGCAGCGAAATTCGTTTGAACAGAAGTATTCAGACAATCAGAAACCAAACCTCTAGTGATTCAAACCCTGTATCATAGAATTTGAAACCATATCATGATTAAATTTGATTATTTTTTTTACTTTTTTCTGTAGTTTTATCCATTTTTACCCTAAACCCTCCATTTTGTGTTTTTGCCCTTTCTTCTCCCTATTTCTTTGATTTCAGAATTAGGGTTTTTCATTTTAGATTGACGTCCAACCCACGGGATGACTTGCATAGTCGGATCCCAATCCATTAGGCCATTGCGTGAATTTTTGAAAAAAAAAGATTTTTCTTTATCGATGCGCCCTGCGTACGCTACCGCACAGGTGCGTTGTATTATACAGCGCACCGCGCAAGTACTGTAGTAAAAAAAATGAAAACATTTTTTCTAAATCCGTGCGCCAAAAGTGAAATAGGGCACCGATGCTCCATTTAACTAGGCAAGCACCGTACGGTGTATTACATCGTTTTTGCGGTGCGTTTATAATGCCCCCGCACCGTTAGGTCTATTAAAATATTTTTTTTGGTGCGTTTATAATACCAAACACACAGTACAGTGTATTATATTTTTTTGCAGTGCGTTGTTAATATTCCCACGCACCGGCTGCGGTGCGAACCTCATGAAAGGCGCATCAGTGTCTTGAGATTTATTTTCTACCTGAAAAGTTGAGAATTTATTTATAAATATATTAATGAATGATATGGTATAGGTTTCAGATTGATAAAGAAATGTCTGACAAGAGATTAAGTAACAAAAATACTGTTAACACATCAAGAAAAGCAAAAAGGCAAGTTCTTTGTAAATTCTTTATAAAAAATATTATTTTTCAACTATATGTAAGTTTAACTAATATGTATTGTTTATTGTGTATCATGCAGAGCCACAAAATGACGAAGCTCGATATGATTATTTCTAATCTAGGACCAGAAGAGCATAAAATTTTAATGGAAAAATTGCAAAAGGACGAATCAGGTGAATGAAAAAATACTATCGATCCAATATGAGTTTATTTTTTTAATTATCATCAATAATATACTTAAAATTATTAGATAACATGTGTCAAAAATTCTACTAATTCACATTTGTTTAATGTTCTACACAGACCAACAACTCAGAAAAGGAATGTTGTTCTAAGAAAAAAAAAATAGAACATGCAAATGAAAATCAATTGCTCCTTAGCTCATCTGGAGTGGTGCTGGAAGTTAAACAAAGGGGGGAAAAATTTTACAAAAGTTTGAGGGATCTAGTGGAACGAATGTATAGATGTTCTTTCCAACAACAACAATGTGCTTCAAATGTAATACGTAATCATTGAATTTTTCAATCATTAGGTACAATAAATAAACAATTTAGCATATAATATTAATTTTCAAGAATTTTCTTGCAGAAAAGAAAAGAAAATGGAACCCATTCAGCACATAAAACAGGACGACAGGGAAAAAATGGTTGATCTCTAAGTTTGTGAGTAATTGTTACTTCCTTATAACAACTTAACTAGATTTCATTTTTGTATTTTTTAAGTTGTTTTACAAAAATCATCATTGAATTTCTTCAAACAGGTGCTAACATACAAAGAAGAACCATCAGACGAATTGATTAAAATTGGGTTAAATATGGGTTGTGAGTATATGTTGGCCTATCATAATTTAATTGTGGAATTTGTAAGCATCTATCGATCTTGTTTTACTTAGCTCTGTCTATAATTAATAGAACAAAAACATATTTTTATATTAAATATATGATTTATTATGGGGTATAAAACTTGCAGGAAACAAAGTATGGAACTGCGCCAACAGATGAAATTTTGAAAGATGGCAGGGTACATGGTTTTGAAAGAATATGTATAGTTTATGAGTTAATTGTTGCTATGGTACGTCATTTTTCTTTTCAATTTACATTGATATATATTATTTAATATTGCAATTTTCATTATTCTCACCAATGTATATACACTCATTTCAGTTTATTTTTATGTTTGTAGATGGGAGGTGAAAAAGAAGAAAACAATCAACGTCGTGAACACAACATTCCAAAAAATAACCCCAAGTCATGGAAATAGCTCTAGCAGTGACACTAGTTCAAGCTAAGAATGATGATCACTATGTTTGGATATCAAAGCAAGGCGTTTTATTTTTTGAAATATCTTTGTGAAATCAGACATTTTGTTTAATGTAATGGACATAGTGTCCCAATTGAAAGACAAAGGGACATGAATATTAACTATCCCATTTTGTATGATAAATATTGTCTTATTCATATATATTATATATAATCATAAAATATGTTTTAATTTATCCTATTGTGTTCTCCATTGTCATTCTCAAATGCACTAATAAAAATTTAATTCATATGAATATTGTTATAAGATATATATGTGTCGACTTTTCATGAATAATGAATTTTAAAAACCACAATAATTCTAATATGATATAACAAATTAATCCAAACAACACATTCAAATGCATTAATAAAAATGTAATTAATATGAATATTGTTATAAGATGTGTTGACTTTTGATGAATAATGAATTTAAAACAATCACAATAATTGGACTGTCACAGGTTGATGTTTCTAAAAAAACAAAATGAAAACCGGTGCGTGTCAGTAACTGTCAACCAGTGTGTTTATGTCTCTATATGCACCGGTGCCTATACGCACCGGTGTCTATACACATCAGTGTGTTTATGATCTATGGACACCACACAAATACCGATACCAGTTATAAATATTGGTACATTTGTGTGATACTGCGTACCGGGGCATTTATGTATCTATAAGCACTAGTGCACTTATATGATCTATGTGCATCGCATGAATACTGATACCAATTATAAATCTCGGTGCCTTTCTATGATATGGCGCATAGGTGCATCGTAAAGGTATACGCATCGGTGCGTTGATACGACCTATGGGCACCACTCAAATCCCAAGACCAATTAGAACAACCTCGTGTGTTGTATCACCAACACTACGCCCGGTGTTGTTTTATACATTAACGGCCCAGTGAATTCTCCCTAGACCACGTTAGGGCACCTTCTGAATGTACGCACCGGTGCATTATATCCAGAGTAGTGCACCGATGAAAAAACATCCTTAATAACCTCCGACTGCCCATTTTTTTTAGTTGTGTTGAATTTTCGTTAAAAGCTCTGCCAAAACCTCTGTACCCAGAAACGGATGTGGTAGCATATGTTTTTTTGACAATTTTGGCCAATTTTATAACACTAAAAACCTCCTTTATAACCTCCGCTAGAGGGTCTTGTCCTTGTAGTGACTTGGGGATGGCATCTCTTGGTCTGAAGTCAAGAACTTTCTGATCAGTGGCCTTGGAAATTTGACTTTGTTTGACTTGGAATGGCTTTCTATGATCTCCTTTATTTAAACATATGATGTTATACCTTTCAAAGCTTACGACCTTCTCTTTGGCTTCAAATTTAGAAGATAATCATCCAATCCAATCTAAACTTTTCTATGGTATTTACAATGAGAAAAGTAAAACAAATAAACTAATGGTTAATCTGGTGAAACTTAGTGCTTCAACATTCTACCGTTGACTGGTCCACCTGGTAGATCTGTTCCATCTAACTCTTTCAATAAAAATGCATTGTTGCCTCTGTAACCATAAATGATGTATGGGTCTTTCCAGAGAAATTCAAATTTCCCATGTTTCCCTTTGTCTTCTCTTCTGGAATCCCATTTGAGTACTTGATTACCTATGAAAAAATCATCTTCTTTAGTTTTCTTATCAAAAATCTTCTTGATTTTGTCTTGGATTACTTGATATTTGATATAAACTTCTTCCCTAGTTTGCTGCAAATGAATTGTTTGATTTATCCTCATTTGGATGTCATTTGGTTCTACTTGCAGCTCTTGAATCATTTTCATCACTAGCACTCCCAATGAGGATGGAAAAACAACATCCATCCCATATACCAATTGATAGGGAGATGTACCAATAGATTTCTTTGTAGTTAGTCAATCTGCCCATAAGGCATTAACCAACCTTTTATTCCAGGTTTTCTTGTTATCTTCTAATAGCTTCTTGATGATATTAACTAGGCTTTTTTTTGAAGATTCTGCTAATCCATTACCTTGAGGGTAATAGGCAGTGGAATGGCCAAGGTGATATGGTATTTTTTACAAAATTCTATCATTTTCTTGGATTTGAAGGCAGCGGCATTATCAGTAATGAACTTTTGTGGGCATCCCAATCTAGAAAGGATGTCGTTTTCAAGGAATGAAATAATGGCAGAATTTGTGGCTTGTCTAGAAGGGATGGCTTCTATCCACTTGGTAAATTAATCAGTGGTTGTCAATATCCATTTATGTTGGGCAGATGAGGGTGGGTGAATTTCACCAATGAATTCTAAACCAAATTGTTGAAATGGAATTTCTACATAAATGGGTTTGAGGGGTAATGGTAAGAGTTTCTTCTTCCCTTCAAATATATGGCATCTATGATAGGAGGTCACATACTTTCTAACATCTGCAAAAAGAGTGGGCCAATAAAAACCTACCCTCAAAATTTTATTAGCAGTTGTTTTCCATTTAAGGTGTCCTCCACAGTCTCCTACATGAAATTCCTACATAACTTTGTCAGATTCATATTTTAATAAACAATTCAATAGAATTCCACCATGATCCTTCCAAAATAAAACATTATCTAAAATACAATATTTCATTGCTTTGAATTTTAAGAATTGGCTTTTGGTTCTAGATAAACCAGGAGGAACTTGTAGGTTGAGTAAAACAAATATAATGTCTGCATACCAGGGTGAATCTATAAAAGCTTCACTAATTTGTGGATTCACCATCTCTTTCTGATCATCTATTGCTGCAATGAAATTTATATCTAAGCCTCGACAGTTCGATTCTGCCATGATTTTGGCTAAACCTTGGCCTTTGATCAATTTTGTAGGCTTGATTTCAATGTCATATTCCAATATTATGGCAATCCATTTTCGTCTCTTTCCATCAGCCCCATTCTGAATTAGAATTTCCTTTACAACTGAATTTGGAACAGATGCAATTATGTGAGAGTATAAAATGTACACTTTGAAATCCTTTATAGCTTTCACTAAAGAAAGTGCTTATTTTTCCATAATATTGTACTTTAGTGTTGCATCTCTTAAGTTTTTACTAAAGAAAGCAATGGGTTGTTCATAACCCTCATCATTCTTTTGCAACAAGACTGCTGCAATGGTGTGTTTTGAAGCAAAAGAAAAAATTATAAAATATTTTTTGAAATTAGGACTTATAAGGACAAGTGTTTTAGTGGGAGCTTATTTGATTGCTTCAAAATATTGTTTAGCCTCTACTGTCCACTTAAGTGTTGAATCATTTTTTAACATGCATGATTCAATTCTTTGATTAGTTCTGCTAAATTAGAAATGAATCTTCTAAGAAAATTTATTTTACCTAAGAATGCTTGTAATTCTTTGATGTTTCTATGATGACTGATGTTTAAGATTTTTTCTATTCTAGTTGGATCAATTCTAATACCCTCTTTTGAAATTATGTGTCCCAGGAGTTTACCTTCTTCTAATCCAAAAAGTGTCTTTTTAGGATTCAAGGAAATACCAAATTTTCTACATTTTATGAAAACTCTTCTCAAATGATCTAGAAGTTCATTATCTATTTTCGAAAATACTATGATATCGTCTAGATAAATGACTAGAAAGTCGTGGATTTCTTTTGAAAAAGCTATGTCCATAGCTCTTTGTAATGTAGCTCGAACATTCATTAGTCCAAAGGGAATTTTCAAGCATATGAAAGTTCCCCAAGGAGTGTTAAATGTTGTCTTTTCTTGATCTTCAGGTTGGACTAGGATTTGGTTGTATCCAGAGAATCCATCAAGTAATGAAATTCTGGATGACACTACTACCCTTTGTAGAATGTGGTCCATTTTACACTAGCACATTTGGCCCAATTTCCGATGGCCAAATCGTTTCTATTCTGACACATAAGCGTCCCAAGAGCGACACTATGAGGTGGGGAAAAACGTGGTTAGCCATTACGTTGCAATTCCGACACCTCAATTAAGTGTCAAAAGAGCAACACATTTTCCCATGTTTCCAGACGTCTGTCGCTCTTCCAACCTTATCCAAATTGTCGCTATTCCAACGTCATCAAAGGCATTGCTATTCTGACGTTAACCAAACCGTTGGTCTTCCGACGTTCCATAACGATCTATAACCTTTGGTCTTTTGATGAGCCATAACTGTCGGTCTTCTGACGTTTATCAAGTTTTCAAAATAATGTCGCAATTCTGACGTTAGCTCTTCCGACGTTTAAAGCGTCGCTCTTCTGATGGCTTTAGTGTCGCTCTTCCGACGGATATAGAAACTCTCTTCCTATGTTTATACCATCGGTCTTCCGACGAAACAAAACGTCGCTCTTCTGACGAAACCTAAATGTTACTCTTCCGACGAAAACTAAAAAATATTGAATATATATATATATATATATAGATAAATCCCGCCTTCTTGAGTTGCAATTTCGCTCAAGATTTCTCAAGCAGCAATCGCACGATATTTTCTAAGTTATCATGATTTTGGAGTAAACATGTTATATGGGTTTCTTACAGAGTACTCAAAGACTTACATCTGTACCGTGCATGCCAACATTCTCACTCCTGCCATTGTTAACATTCTCATCCTTTGTTCCTAAACCAACACTAAACACTACCAACAGCCTCCGCAGAAAATGAAAGGATGGTTCATTGAAGGAAACATTGGGCATTTTACATGAAAGAATCCATCGAGGTCTACCAATTGATCCCGGTACTTACGCTACTTTTTTGCAAGCCTGTGTAGATATCCATGCGTTATCAGAGAGCAAACAATTTCATTCCCACATCCTGATAAACGAATTTGAGGAAAATCTGTTTTTCGGATTCAAACTTGTGTTTGACAAAATACACAAACGAGGTGTGATTATATGGAATGCCATCATCAGGTAATATGCCATGAAAGGGCTATGTGAGGAGGTCCTAAGGTTGTATTATCAAATGCAACAAGAAGGGATAAAGCCAGACAATTTCACCTTTCCTATTGTGCTCAAGGCATGTGCTATGTTATCAACTCTACAAGAGGGAAAAGAGATTCATCATCATATCATCATAAATGGCTTTGATTCTGATGTTTATGTGTGCACTGCCCTGGTTGACATGTACTCCAAGTGCGGCTGTGTAGAAGCAGCATGCCAAGTCTTTGACAAAAATTCTAAAAGGGATGTGGTTTCATGGAGTATAATGATTTCTAGGTTAGCCCATAATGGATTTTCCAATGAATATTTAAGTATTTTTTAGCAAATGTAGCTGGCAGACATCAAACCCAATGTAATTACCACAGTTAGTGTGTTATCATCATGTGCCCATTTAGAAGATCTACAACAAGGTAAGTGGATCCATGATTATATTATTAGGAAGAGTTTGAACTAAAATTTTCACTCATATGAAACAGGTAGGAATAAATCCAGACCATGTCACCTTCATTAGTATCTTATCTGCAAGCAGTCATGCAGGCTTGGTGGATGAGGGCCTTCGATACTTCGAATTCATGAGTCAAGTTTATGGCATTGCGCCTACCCTGGAGCACTGTGCTTGCACAGTTGATATTCTTGGTCGAGCTGGGAACGTGAAAGAGGTGCTCACATTTATCAAGCAAATGCTAATAGAACCTGATGCGGGTGTGTGGGGGGCACTGCTTAGTGCCTGTAGAATTCACCACAATATTAAGCTAGGAAAATATGTTGCAAAACATCTTATTAAATTAGAGCCTGATAATGCTGCAAACTATGTACTTTTGTCAAACATATATGCTACGGATAGAAGGTGGGATGAAGTGATGAATGTGAGAGTAATGATTAAAGACACTAAATTGAAAAAGAGCCCAAGATGCAGCTGGATCGAGGTCAAGAACTAAGTCCATTCATTTTCTGTTGGATACAGATTACACAAACAATCAGAGCAGATATATTCAATGGTGGATTTATTGGCTGGGAAGATGAAAGATTTAGGGTATATGCCTAACAAGAGTTTTGTGCTTCATATTGTTGAGGAAGAAGAGAAGGAAGATGTTCTTTCTGCCCACAGTGAGAATTTGGCCATCACATTTTTGCTTATTAGCACAAGCTCTGGGACACCTATACAAATTACCAAGAACCTCCGTGTATGTGGTGACTGCGATATGGCCATTAAATCTATGTCCAAGATTGTTGAACGAGAACTTATTGTGAGGGATACAATTCGCTTCCATCATTTTAGAGATGGATTGTGTTCCTGTGGAGATCAGTGGTAGTGTTGATATAAATGAAAGCATATAAGCATGTGAAACTATAGACTTTGCATATGACTGAGTTGGTAGCCCTATTACCCTTTTATATTTATTATATTATAATGTCGTAATTGGAGGTCAGGGTATAAAAGTTTGAAAACAAAAGCAAAAGTATCTCTTGGTCTGTACATAGAAAATTAATGTGGAAATCTTGATAGGGCAAGAAAATCAATGTCATGTTCCCACCCTCCTCCCCAACAGAGAGAGAGAGAGAGAGAGAGAGAGAGAGAGAGAGAGAGAGAGCATTTAGTAAAAGGTTTTGGCCAATGTTTATAAACAATAACCTGTCTTAGCATGTCAGGTTGTATGTTTATCTGGCATTGTTTTATAACTTCATTTAGACAAGAAACTCTGACAAATTAGTGTATCTCATATCCCAATCATTTCTAAATGAAATCTAAGTGGAAAGATTGTCGTATCCTGCATCTGGGCTCAGAACCTGCAAAACATCCTGTTCCAGAACTGATAGTTCTTTCTTTCTTCCACAAATATGCCTTATAGAACCACGAATTTTGACACTCTTGTTGCCTCTATCACATGGCTCAGTTTCGAGTTCAAATTTAGCAACCATGAAATTTGGATAAAATTTGAATTGTTTGATTAAATTTGGATAAATTTTGGCATTACCTTTTTCTATATATAAATTTCAAAATATTGAATATCTATCTATCTATATGTATATACAAACCAAATCTCAAATAAATAAAAAAGGAAATTCATTAGGTTCATTGAATTTCAAAGGCAAACGTCAAGGCTAATTTGAGAAAAGCCTTACTTTAAATGCAAACCTCATTACCTTACTTTTGATTTTATTAAATATTTTCTTGCACAAACCTATCAGAAACACCACAAAATCCATAACAAGAAAATGTAGAAAACCACAAAAACAACAAATATTGGCAACCAATGTTGTGTTAGTATCTTCGGCCTCCTCACCACACCCCTGACACTGTTTTTCCTTCGTAAGAAAATATTAGTTACAAGGCTAATGCCACACACTTGGTTTACAAAAATAAAAAATCAAATTCAGTTGTGCATCTCCTCTTCACATCCTTGCTTCGCTCCTTTCACACCCATTGATTACAGAGCCATGAGATTCACACACAATAACTATTTCTTTCACTCACAAAATTTATTGAAATAAAATCCAATATAATTTCAATGAACTATTGTGACTTAACCATTTACAAATTCCAATGAAGGTAGGTGAGGGACTAGCGGGTCAATGTTTTGACTGGTCGCCACTTGGTAAGTCCTACACTCAACAGTCTTAGCCAAGCTCCTACCACATGACAATAACACGCGAGTGGAAGCACGACCTATCTCAACAAGTATATGGATAAATGGTACAATGGGGATGAGGTTTACATATTCTCGCCTGGTTAACCAAACAAAATGTCAATTAAGTGGTTGTGTTATGTATCTTGCACTCATCCATGCACAACAACTTCAGTTTTCATTCACAGAACTAAAGGATTCACGATATGGATACTTCTTCTTCTCACATCTTCATTTACTATGCTTACAGTTTTACCCTTAAGAATTATGAAAGAACTCAATTGAAATATTGTATGCTGATACTATTCGTGAAATCAATGAATATAACTTCTGCTTGTGGTTTCTCTGCATTGTTGATGCATCCTAGGACAAAATAGACATTCTTAAGCTCAACTTTAGAGTATTTCACGAAAGGTCAAGTCATTCCACCAAATCACAATCAAGTTTAACTGTAAATGGCTATAAATAAGGGATGGTAAATTCAAATCCCTTTAGTATTACAAGAAAAGCAAGTTTTCTTCTGAAATAAAGTTTGGTCGGGCATGACTTCGTTGTTTGAGAGTATTTTCCACAAATAGTTTGAACATTATTTTTTATGTAGGGTTATCAGTTTGACAGAAAGGGTTGATGAGTTAAGGATCTCTTTGTGTTACCTCATGAATTCCAAAGAGATCACTTATCAGTGACTGTATTTCAATGGAATGTCCTTCAATAATGCTTATTAATTATGATTGTGATGTAAAATTAAATTGGCCAAAACAAAATCCCTGCTCTAGGCTGACTGCATCATAAATAGCATAATGATCATCTGTTTATATTAATTATCAATCATTTTTCATTTGAGATGAAAGGATGACAAAGAACCACAATAGACTAATGATCCATGAGCTAAGAGTTTTTGTTCTTCAGAAACTCTTCTAAGTCCTTCCCATCAAGCTTTGAAGCAATCTTAAGGCTTACCTTGAACAATTTATCATCTATGCTACTGGCTCCTCCTTGACAATCAGAACCAGGTAATTGATGCCCTCCAACATTAAAGGAAAAAAGGCTTTTGGCAGATTTTATAGGTAAAGAAACAATAAATTCCATTTTCTCCTTCCGAAATTCAGTAGCACTATATGAGCTCTTTCGACCATCAAAAGCAGGGAGAGAATTGGATAGAATAACATAATTCTCTTGAACTAATTTGCGTTTCAGACGCCTAGCCACCTCCTTGGATGGCTGTGGAGAAATCTCCATGTCATAGTGGAAGATCTGTTGTGAAGGCTCGAATTGAACAAGGAAATGATTAGCAAGAAGTTGGATCAGAGCCCCTTCTTTTCCTTCAGAATCAGGCCTCCCTATAGCCACGAGAGGCACAAGATTTCTGGCAAAATCCTTGTCTACTTCTTCACTTGGTACAAGTTTTGGGAGGACAGGAATAACCATAAAATCAGTCAAGGAAGAAGTATCGGGTCCTGGGACCAACTCCATGTTCTCCATTAGGGAAACTAGACACTCCGGAGCTGAAAAGACATCAAAACCCAAAAGGCCATTGGAGCAAATGCCGAAAAAAAAAAAACATCAAAACCCTATGGGTAAACTAAAACACATCGAAACCAAATATCCATTGCTACAGATGCAAACTAAAACTTCTCGCAAATATAAGGGCAAAGTAACCAAATGATCATAGCAGCTAATGTAAACACATTGAAACCAGATACGCATTGTTGCATGATGCAAACCAAAACTTCTTAGTTACATGTGAAATATTAACCAAACAGACATATTATCAAACTAAAACAAAGAGAAACCAAACAACCATTGCCGTGGATGCAAACAATAACTTATTAGAATAACATAGACAAAATAACCAAATGGGTATATCAGCAAACCAAAACATATAGAAACCAAATAGCCATTGCCGCAAAAGCCAACCAAAAATTCTCATAGCTAATAAAATGCACCATAACCAAATGGGCAAACAAATAACCAAAGAAACCTAAAGGGAATTGCATTATCATTGGATAAACACAGAAAATTAATGAAAAGCACTGCATATTTAGGGCACTCCATTACAGCAGTAAATATTTCAGTGGGACTATTGAATGAATACATGGATTACCTTGTCCAAGGCATTTGACGGCATGTTCTTCAGAGTTCGCCACTTTTCCTTGACTTTTATTTCTCCAAATCACACTGATCTGGGGCTGAATGAAGGGCCTTTGAATCCACGAGGCAGGTATTAATGTCTGTATATAAGGCACAAGACTATTATGATAATTGTTTTTGATCATCGAACCAAAGGAAATCGGGATCCAACGTATCACAGCAGATTCTTTCTGTAAAAGGAAATAAATCACCGGATTTCAACCAAATGTATCAGAGCAGACCTACAATGGACACTCGGGATCAATTTCTTTACTTACTGCATCCTTCCTCCAAACCTGCGATGGTATGGCCGCATCCTTCCTCCAAACCTGCAATAGTATGGCTACATCCTTCCTCAAAAACAGTGATAGTATGGCCGCATCCTCCTTTCTTCCCTGGACAAACCATGCAACCGAAGGGAAATGAACGAAGGAAATTAAAACTTTTGATATTTGAAAATTTTTGACATTTTGAAATGAAATACGTGTGTTTTTTTAAGGCCACTCAAATTCCATTAAATAAACTGTGTGAGACTTTTCTTAGGGTTAATAAGGGGTTTGGGTAAATAAGTGGTATTGTTGATTATAAATAATTATTAATGAGGTTAGATCTAAGACATTTATTTAAATTATTAATTATATAAAATTGTTGAATTTTTATTTCATAAACTAGGGATTTTGGTTGATTTTTTAATCTAATTATGTGATATTAAAGATTAATTATGGTAACTTAAAAATAAGTTTTATGTGGTTAAAAGGGAAGTAGTAATGTTATGGTATGAATGATTATTTTCAATGAAATTTTTGGTTTAGTCTATGGACATTTTCCATGATTTTTAAGACAGAGTCAATATAGGAAAGGTGATACTTAAAGGGCTCCCACATGCTTTAGAAATTTTATATCTATTGGTTTATAAACATTAGAGGTGGAAAAATATCCTAAGCTTTAGAGCTAAGTTTGTTCCAACTTAGCTATATCTTGAACAACAAATTGTTGTTGACGTCAAGGATATGATAGAAATTTGGTGGGTTGTAGGGTAGTCTTGTCATGAAATAAATGTAATGTAGTTACTAGGTAGGTAGGGGGAACCATTTTGGTGGAACTTGGCCATAAATGGGACATATATCCATGCATAGTTTTTTAAGAACAAAAACACCTAGTGGATTATCATTGTACAGGAATCACTTTAGGATCTAGGATACTATGCACACACTAACTAAAGGGATATTAGTGAAACCCACAAAAGTATTATAGGTGCTTTTATATAAATAGGTGTTCTTGTGTTCTCATTGGTTAGTTATGGGCAAATGAAAATAAAGTAAGAGAAGTTATAGGTGCTTTTATAGAAATAGGTGTTCTTGTGCTCTCATTGGTTAGGTATGGGCAAATGACAATAAAGTAAGAGAAGGATTTGACTACTGGACAATTAGAGGAATGATTCCACACAAAACCAAGCGTGGTGCTGCAGCACTTTCTAGGCTAAGGGATTTTGAAGGGGTTCCCCCACCATATGACCAAAAGAAGAGAATGGTCATTCCAGATGCTCTGAAATTGTTGAGGCTTCAGCGAGGTCACAAGTATTTTCTGCTAGGAAGGCTTTCCAAAGAATTTGGTTGGCATCACTATGACACTATTACGGAATTAGAAGGGAATAGAAAGGAAAAGGCTCAGGTATCATATGAGAGAAGGAAGCGATTAGCAAAATTGAGATCAAAAGCAGCGAAGTTAGCCGAAAAGCAGCTTGCCCCAGAGATGGAGCTCTTAGCTTCGATAAAGTATTAGATAAGCTGCATGTTGTGCTCAATGAAGCAGTCAATTTTGAAAATGACAAGAAAATATTTCTGAATATGAGATTTTTGACTAGAAATATATAAAAACTCATAAATAATTACATTTTTGATACAATAATAATATAATTTGTAAACAGCCTTCTCACATTCATGATCTGAGTATATAGTGAATTAGACAGAAGTAAGAACCTAATAAGTAGCAAGGAAATGAACGATTTAGGTGCATTTAGGGGTTAGGGGTCGAATAATGAGTTAGTAGTTAAGGGATTAGGGATTGGGGGCTTAGGGGGCCTGACCTGAATGCATTTGGGTGGGCGCACTCAACTAAAATGACCCGACCCAAACGGGTTTGGGCGGGCGCCCTCAAACGAAACGACACGGCGCGCCCGACCGAACGAAGGCATAAGGGAGCAAATGACAAACGAGCCACATGAACGTGCACAAGGCACCCGTGCGGTCACAACTTAGCAAATTTAATATGGCCGCCCTCAAAATAAATGACCCAACTCGAACGCATTTGGGTGGGCACCCTCACATGGCGTGACATGGCGCGCACGACCAAACGAAGGTACAAGGGAGCAAATGGGCCGCACGAACATGAAAAATGCACATGTGTGATCACAACTTAGCAAATTTGATACGGCCACCCTAAAAAAAAACGACTTGACCCGAATCGAACGTGTTTGGGTGGGCACCCTCACATGGCGCGCCTGACCGAACAAAGGCACAAGGGATAAAAAAGAAAACGTGCTGCATGAACGTGCACAAGGCACCCATGCGGTCACAACTTAGAAAATTTGATACGGTCGACCTCAAACGAAACAACCCAGCCCAAACGTGTTTGGGCGAGCACCCTCACACGGCGTGCATGACCGAACGAAGGCACAAGGGAGAAAATGGCAAACGGGCCGTACGAATGTGCAAAAGGCACCCGTGCAATCACAACTTAGAAAATTTGATACGGCCGCCCTCTAACGAAACAACCTAACCCGACCTGAATGCGTTTGGGCAGGCACTCTCACATGACACGACCAACCGAACAAAGGCACAAAGGGGAAAATGGCAAAAGAGCCACACGAACGTGCACAAGGCACCCCTACAGTCACAACTTTGAAAATTTGATACGGCCACCCTCAAACAAAACGACCCAACCCGAACGTGTTTGGGCGGGTGCCCTCACATGGCGCGACACGACGCGCACAATCGAACGAAGGCACAAGGGAACAACCGGTAAATAGGCCGCACGAACATGCACAGGGCACCCGTGCGGTCACAACTTAGCAAATTTGATACGCGCGCCCTCAACCGCAACGACCCGACCCAAACGCGTTTGGGCGGGCGTCCTCAACCGAAACGACCTAACCCAAATGCCTTTGGGCAGGCGCCCTCAACCGAAACGACCCGACCCGAACGAGTTTGGACGGGCGCCCTCAAATGAAATGACACAGCGTGCCCGATCGAACGAAGGCACAAGGGAGCAAATAGCAAACGGGATGCATGAACGTGCACAAGGCACCCATGCAATCACAACTTAGCAAAGTTGATACGGCTGCCCTCAAACAAAACGACCCGACCTGAACGCATTTGGACGAACGC
This sequence comes from Pinus albicaulis, assembly GCA_034641835.2. NCBI lineage: Eukaryota > Viridiplantae > Streptophyta > Pinopsida > Pinales > Pinaceae > Pinus > Pinus albicaulis. The sequence goes on along the minus strand of CM076578.1, from coordinate 1,725,688,595 downwards.
CCTCACACGGCGCGACATGGCATGCACGACCGAACGAAGGCATAAGGGAGAAAATGGAAAACGAGCCACACGAACATGTAAAAGGCACCCGTGCAGTCAAAACTTAGCAAATTTGATATGTTTTCCCTCAAACAAAATAACCTGACCCGACCCAAACGAGTTTGGACAGGCACCCTCATATGGCGCGCCCAACCGAACGAAGGCACAAGGGAGAAAATGGTAAATGAGCCTCACGAACGTGCACAAGGCACCCCTGTGGTCACAACTTAGTAAATTTGATACGGCCACCCTCAAATGAAATGACCCAACCCGAACGCAATTGGGTGGGTGCCCTCACACGGTGCGACACAGTGCGCACGACCGAATGTATGCACAAGGGAGAAACCAGCAAACGGGCCGCACGAACATGCACAGGGCACCCCGTGCGGTCACAATACTCTTGAAGGTACAATATGTATTAGGGACTACATTGATGTGATAGATTTGGTGGATGCATATGTGAAGACTTAGTTTATAATGTTCATCTAGTGAAGTAGAGTTATATAATGTTGGCCCGGGAAAGGGTATGTAAGCTACAAATACAGTTTTTGCATATTGTTTTTATGATGTCGAGTCTAATTTATTTTAGACCTTTTTCTTACCTATGCCATTTTGATGTGGACAAGAGGTACTTAAGGAGTGTTTGAAAAGTAGTAACGAAATTTAATATTAGATTATGATTGAAAAGTTATGCATTAATATTGGTCTAAATGGCAATAATGGGGATGTGGACATAAAATTGTACTGTCTTGTGCAACTTGAGGCAGAAGAATAATAGTCTTTGTTCCCCATAAGGGACAGAAAGAGAGTGTTGGAAAAAAAAATTAGATACAAATTAAGTGTGATTTGATACCACAAATAGGGAGCCAAAAGAGCTTGGAAAAAGAGGGGGAGAGGTTCGACCTAGGGGAGCTACCTACACAAGGAGGAGACCCAAAATTTATCGGAACATGGAAAGATACAAGCTGGAAGAAAGGGAGGGAGTTTTCCAACTAAGAAAAAAAAGTAGAATAAAACTAAGGGTACCAAATAAGTTAGTATTTATGCAGGGGAAATTCTACATATGAAAATTGTGCAAGACTTGGAATGCATGAAGCTACACCAGTGATGGTGCCCTCAACACAGTAACACCTATTTCCATGGAAAAGGTTGCAGGATGCGCACAGGGTGGTGAAGAAGCTTGAAATTCAAAGATGATAAATTCAACACCCACTGGAAAAAATTCCAACTTGACTTCTTGAGATTTATGAAAATCCATTAACAACCTAGAGAGGAAATATTCCCAACTTCTTACTACATAGGAGGAAACTGAGCCAAGAAAAGACAAGAGAATTCCCCATGTTTTTGCTTTGAATGAGACGAGCGAGACAACGTTCACAACACCGAGCAAGAGACACATAAGATTGAAAGAATTCTTAGCATCGATGGAGTTTACAAAGGTGTGGAGAGCCCACCAACTAGCAGAAGGGTTGTCTTGAATCTCAAGGGCACACCCTTGAAATGATACTTTCTGCCTTATCATATTAACACCAACCATGAATTCCACCTTTATACTATTGAACTCCTACGCCCGAGCGATCGAATCAACCACGAAATCCATTAACTCTCCCCACCCTGTATCCATCAATGAACTTGGTACGAAGGCAAAGGAGGGAATTAAGGGTTGTCCAACTTCATAAGACTCCACATGTGAGGGGTAAATGAGCGTGTGGCCAACACCCCCACAAACCACCACCTCAACCTTAATGACGAGATCCTGACGCCAAATGTTATGCGTGATGCGAATATGTGCATATATAGGAGGAGACAGGGGGGGCATAGAAAGGAGGGCTTTGGAAATCTTCAAAAAATAATTCTCATGGTGCATATATCCAACTAGCAAAACAAGAGAGAGGGACAATTATATTGAGTGGAATTATTCATGGAATATCTTTCCAACCTGACATGTCATTGATCTCATACTAACCCGCTTCCTTCAAGAAGGAAGGCTTGATTTGTTTTTGTATCCGCCTCTTTGTTTTGGATTCTTAAAATGTGGTAGTAAGCCTTTTGAGAGAATGATTTTAGGGTACTATTGATTTTTCTAAGGAGGAGGGATAAATTGTTGTTCTTCAGGAGAAAACCTTTTTGAACGTGTTGAATAGTGATAAGGGAATCCCCCAAGATCACTAACTTAGAGACATCTCGATCATTAGCCAATTGGAGACCTGGAAGAAGCCCATACATTTATGTGAGATTGTTCATTCTTTGGACTAGCCCCCATAAGTACTTTATTTTTCATATTCCATCGGGATTTAGGAGAATCTCTCCCCCTCCCCCTCTCGCCACCCCAACTATTTAACTTTTATATTTTATTGAACTATTATGCTTCTATTATAACTCTTTATAAATGTATAAATTTATATAATTTAAATGTATGTGGTATAAAAAAAAAAACTTAACATATTAGAATCGTGAAGATAAAGATAAAAAAATAGAAACTAAAAATATTATTAAAAAAAGTGGTGTTCTATGTAAATTAACAACATAACTTCCAACATGATCCTCATAAAACTAACTTAACCCATATTGGTCTACTGTCAAGTTTGATATTTCAATCATTTTTTAGATGATTTTCATGAAATTATTAGAGTTTTTGTGTAGCTGGTTTAAATTTGACTTGAGATTTGTGAACCTCATGAAATTAATTTACCAAAAAAGAAATTAGACAAAATTCAAATGTAATTAATTTTATTCACCAATCTAATAACTTATTTCAAAACTATATAGAAATATATATTTAAAATATAATCTTTAATATATTTGAAATGCACTGTGAATTCTATAATAATTTTAGATATTTATTTTTCAAAAATTTTATTCTATTTTATATTTATATATAAAAGTAAGTTAAAACTCTATTTAAAAAATATATTTGAATGTCAAAATATTAATGTGATGTTTATTTTGAAACTATATTATAACATTATATGTAAAAATAAATTTATATTTATATATTAATGAGAAAAAATATATTTAAATGTGAAATTATATTAATATAATTTGCGTTTTAAATTAAAATTTGAGCTAATTATATGGATGTGTTTGAATTATAGTTTAAACAATATGGATTATTTTTAGATACATAATTTGTTATATATATTTTTACATATAAATAATTTAAAACTATATACAAAAATGTTTGAATGAACTATTAATGCATTAATGACATTTGCTCCAAACCGTCGCAATACTGATGCATATTTTAGAAACGTCGGAAATGTGACGTTTCTAAAATATGTGTCAGTATTGCGACGGTTTGGAGCAAAACGTCGCAAGACCGACGCATAGTTTAGAAACGTCGCATTTCCGACATTTTCTCCAAATCGTCGCAATACCAACGCATATTTTAGAAACGTCACATTTTCGACGTTGTGTCCCAAAAACGTCGTAATACCAACGCATAGTTTAGAACATCGCATTTCCGACGACACTCATAAACGTTGCAAAAGCGACGATGTCCCTAAACGTCAGTATAGCGATGGTTATTGGCGGGATTTGAAAATTTGATAAAAATTGGGGAAATTTCCGACAATTCAACAAAAGTGTCAAAACTAAAGTGTCGGAATTTTGACCAAATGTACTAGTGTTGAGGGGATAGTTATCTTTTAATGAGATTTTGTTTAAGTTTCTGAAATCAACACAGGGTCTGATTTCTCCTGTTTTATTTCTAGTGGGGACTAAATTAGAGACCCAATCAGAATATCTAATGGGTGCTATGATTTGAGCTTCATACATCCTTTTAACCTCTTTCTCTATCAATGGCATAAGAACAAGGTTAATTCTCCTAAGCTTTTGTTTAATGGGCTTCTGATTTTCTTTGATTGGTATTTTATGTTGGATAATGCTGGTATCATAAGACTTGAGGTCTTCATAACTCCAGGCAAAGACATCTTAGAATTATTTAAATAGACTAATGTACTTCAGCTTTTCAACAGGAGGTAATGCTTTGGATATTTTGATAAGCTTGGGTTTTTCTTCTGTTCCTATGTTACATTCTTCTATGTCTGACATTAGAGGCTCCATTTTGGGTTTTCTAGCTACATCATTGGAGTCAAAAATATCTTCTAATGGGGCTAATCCCTTAGGCAAAATGTTATCTTTAAGGTTTAAAAATTTTTATTCATCATTGGTTAATTCCTCTATTTCTATTATTTCTAATTTATCTATTTCTATTTTAGTGAATTTAGTTGGTTAAGTCTTATCTACATCATTTACATTTATCTCACTATTTATGGTATAATCTAATGTACAATCAGTGTCTATATTAGAGTTTTGAAACTCTCCCTCAGCATTCATAAAATTATAGATGCGAGAGTCTTGTGAAAAGATTTGCCAATATTCAAATTATCAGGTATTGTTGGCCTATGTCTTACCTGAAAAGTATAGTGATGATTTGGCTGAAAAGGTAATCTCCAGGTCCTAGAAAAAGTAGCCAAACTATGTGCCTGCATGTTCTGCTTTCTTGGAATAACAACAAAGTCAGTTTCAAGAAAACAATTAATCAAATCTAGAATGGTTTCTCTCTATTGGATAAGTCTAGTATTATTCACAAGATACTCTCCTTTGATTTGTTTTATGATAAGTTCTAAGTCTTCCAAGACAGAAACTCTTTTGGCTCCAAGTTTTCTTACAATTTGCAGTTTTAACACTAATAATTCATACTTTGCCATGTTATTAGTGCATTTGAATTTAACCTGAAAGCATGTCCTTATGAATGATCATTCTCTAAATTATAAATCCATACTCTAGCTCATGCTCCTAATCTGTTTATTGAGCCATCAAAGTCTAAATGCCACATAGACTCATGAGTTATATTGTCACTGTCAATTTCTTTATGTTTAAGTTCTACAGCAGTGATTTTGTCTTTTCCAGTGTTTGAATTGCATAGGATAAAAGAGTCCATATCATAATGCAGGGAATAGATAGGATAATTTTATGGTTTTTCTGCACTACTGACCATGTATTTCATCAAATTTTCTCTATAAAGCTTTTTTGGTTGACCAAATATAGAAATTGTAGCATATGACATGTCTAACTGTAGTGTTCCCTATAATTTTTCTCCCCATGAGCGAGATAATAACATTCCATACTTTGGAGGGATATCAGCATCTACAATATCCATGACAATACTCTTAGTTGGGTGTTGGACTAGAGTTACATATAGATCTTTTATCAGGCCAAGGAATTGAACTTGAATAGAATCAAAGGAAAATAGGTCTTTGTATGTTCTAGTGATGTCTAAGTTCAGTTTTTCCATGACAGCGTTTGGCATTAAGTTATGAGATGCTCCTGAATCTAACATAGCATTGTGTAAGATTTTATCATGAATGTTCAAGCTAATGTAAAAAGGAGGGACACCTCCTTGTTGATGTTTACCATCAACTTCAGGACCAAATAATAATTCAAGTTGATCATCATTGAGGTTAACAACATCTTCTCCTTCACCTATGTTCAGTGTTTCAGTGATTTGGGCTTTGTACGAATCATTTTTCACCAGCTCTGTTAAAGGAGATCGTATTTTCAATTTGGCTATCTCAATTTGGATGTTAAATGGTATTTGAGTTTTGCCTAACTGAATGATTTCCTCTTTAACAATTTTAGTTTGTATATTTTTTTCTTTTTTATCAGCAATTGGTATTTCAGTTTGTGTTTCCACTATTTTATTTTCAATTTCCTTGTCTGGAACAGTTTTAGCAGTAGTTGAAGTTTGAGTAGCAGTAGATGTTTGAGTATCAGTTGATGTTATGTCTACAATCTTTGGACTGGAATTTTTCAGAGCTTCTCTAGGGAGAATTTGTAGAACTTTGGACAAAGGAGCTTCTATTGTTTTCTTAGTCTCGGTTTGGACTGTTTTCTTAGTAGCAGCTTCTGTGTTCTTCTTGCTTCTAAGGCTATATTGTTTATGAACTTCGTAGATAGCAGATTTATAGCCTTGTTTATATTCAAAGGACTATCTAGATTCTAATTATAATTGTTGTAACATGTATCATTCATGTTCTTCTTGGGTAAGAAAAATAGTATTTTCATCATTTATTACCATTAATATTATCTGGGTGTCCTGGTCTTCATCATTTTTTTGAGAACTCTCAGCATAGTTTTCTTGGAAAGGTGGTCTAATCAATTGATCAGGCGTTGCTTCTCTTGATTTACCAGTATTGGATTTTTCCTAAAGTTTGGGTTTCTAATTTTGGGACCTTGTTGTTGATTTTCCCACTGAGGTTTTCTTTCCATGTTTTCTAATCTATCCATTATTCTTTCCATACTTTTAGCGAAACTATCTATCTTAATGTTTGAATTGGATGGTTCTTCCTTAATGGTTACTCTTCTTTAATTCCTCATCCTAGCTCTTTTAGCTAACAAGTTAGCTTCTACATTAACTGCATTGCTTTGCATTTGTTCTAAGGTTTCAAGGTTTCTTTCTTTTAATTGATAGGACATATCGGTATCAAAACCATATGGAAATTTGATTAGGGCCAAGTCTAGTGGAGGTTTGATATTTGCAGGAATTGCATTATAAATGGTGTTAAATTGTTACATTGTATTTTTTCACCGTCCCTGCAATCCCCATCCCGCACATTAGAGGATCATTTCTGTGAATAATAAGGAGTGTGATACCTTGCAAAGACCATCATTTCATCCCTTGCCATGAGGACAACATTCCTTCTGTTGACAATTCCCTGAGCAGACCATCAGAAACATATGTTTTTGGGTTGGCGCTGGTAGACCGTTATGCCCTCACGCCAATGAGGAAGATTAACAATGGGACCCATGCCCATTGGCAGTCCCTGTGAGCTACCCACAGCAAGCTATTTTCGGAATGTTTTTTAAATATAGAGGTGAAGTTTCTATGCTAACAACTTCGTGGGCTAGTCAGCTTGGGTGGTTCGACTGAATAACCATGGACTCCCTCCTTTGGCCTCTTGTTTCCACCTTTTGGGAAAACCTCCCAAAGGATAAGGCCTCCCTTCCACCATTGTAGGGATCCCAACCTCTTCCTCTCCCTCTATAAATAAAGCTATCTCCCATTGATACACTAGTTGAACAATTATAGTTGAATGGCTGAAGAGAATTGTTGAACATTTTGCTAGTGAGATAGAGCAGAGAAAGAGACCTTTTTCGAGAGAGAGCTTAGGCTTATGTCCTCACCTCGTCCCAATTCCCTGAAGATCCTTTGAAATTCAATTCAACTGAACCCACTGAAGGAGGCTGCAACGTCAAGGCTCCGATTGTAATCTCTTTCTTCTATTTATATATACATGACTATTGTCTGGTTCCCATATTGCGTTAATATGATTTATTTTATGCAATATGTTTAATCTTCCTTGACTGGTTAGTTAGTTATGAATGCAATCATTGTCTTCTATGCTTCTCTTGTCTGTTGATCTCCGTGCAGGTATCTGAGTACCATTGCAGAAGGACCGCAACCTGTCTGGACAAAGATCAAGAGGCCGCCACCATAACAGTTGCGAAAATCGCGTTAGACTCCAGGTCGGTCAATCTACCCTAACCTATTTCATTCTTTAACTAGGAACCTACACATTATCTTGTTCCTTTATTGCTAGACCCACTCTAGGGCTAGAGGGATCATCTTTGTCCGCAAAGAGGATTTACCTACTCAACAAATTGGTGACTCTGATGGGGATCAATGTAAGTTTGTCGTCTCTTTGCTCATTAGGAATTTTCCTTGTCGAGTCGACTTTGATCGTTTGATTGCTTGTTTGTCTTTTTTTCTTGCTTGATTGTTTGGAATCCTCCTGTTCAGCTCCAGAGTGTCAAGATTGACCTCTGCTCACTGGTTTTTCCCTTTTCCCATAGTTATCCAGCTTGGCGCTAGTTTGCTTTAAACAGTTGCACCAATTGGCGCTTTTTGCTTTTGTTGCAGTAGCGCCAACCCTTGTTTGGAACGGATTACCACCTCACAGTCGCGTCGAATACTATAGGATTTGGTTTGACCTTCTTCCTTAGTTTTTGGTCAGTTGTGCTTGACTCTGGATTGTTTCTTTGATTTGCAATTGGCCTTTCGATATTGTTTTCATTGTTGTAGGCTTTCTCTTCTCAGTTGTTTTTCTATTCTATCATCGGTGTAGTTCATAGCCCTAGGGTTTCTAGGTGCCTTTCGCTCACTGAGCCTTATGATTTAAGTTCGAGTCTTTTTTATTTTTGTTAGTTCAATTCCATGATCGGTTGTGTTAGTCTTTCTTGATCCTTTGTGTTTGGTTTGTTGAATGATAACTTCGGTTTCCGTTTGACTCTCCATCTCGTCACTTTGAGCATAGATCACATTGCTTGTTTGGGTCATTTTGAAAGTTTTCTCTTTTTTTGGAAGATTTCATCATTATTTTGAGTGTGTTTTCATGTTTGTATTTCTTTTGAATTATTCATTATAAATCTCTACATTTGCAGTGCTCAAAACTAGTTTTTTCTTTGCTTTTTAATGTAATTACTGCATTGTGTGCTTCATTCATTAAAAAATCAAAAAATTGCATTCTTTTGTTTGCATCGGAAATGAAAAGTTCTTTTGCATAACTAGCGCTTGATGAACTAGGAAAGAGTTTTTCATTTTTTGTTTGATTATATTAGATGTATTAGTGGAATTCTTCATATGATTTCATTGTTTGCTACTTTCTGAAAAATCTCTATCCTTCTCTTAGTTAGCATTCATCGAATGGAAAATGGTGTTCTTTTGCATATAGCATGCATTTAGGAAATTTGAGATCAAAATTAGTAGGGCCTTGAAACTCAAACATTAATTCAAGATCAACTTTAAAATCAATTCAATCAATCTAAGGAAGCATTGGAACCTTACGCAAACATTTTTATAGGTCTAGGCTAGTGACGTGTTTCGACGTCGTTAAACCTAGTAGCTGTCGTTTGCCACCTGGCTTTAAACATCACTAGTACGGACTTGTGCTCCTCGTGTCATCGCATATATAAAGGGAGACCCTCATAAGTTCAAATCCTTTATCCATAGGAAACCGATTTTGCCGCCCTATAACTGTGATACACCAAACACAGCATTCGAGGAGACTACCGGCATGTACGTTAAGTCCTTGGTCATTTATCTTTCATTTGATCACCAAGGTGTATATGGGAGTTCATGAAAACTTGGTATGCCCTCTTGCTTAGATTACCTGAGTAGTCAATTCGATATTTTCGTGACTCATTAAAAAATGAAGAGATCATTGAGCACTTGTCCTTTCACACTCGTTTAAAATTGAAAGTGACTAGAGCCATATTTTGTCTGTTTCTTGACTCTTAAAACATGAAACAGCAAACTCTGGTTTCAATGTCGTAAAATTAATCACCCACAATCACATTCCCTTTAAAAGTTTGTTTCTTGGCTTGTTTTTGTATTTCCTTAGAGTTTGATCTTGAAGCCTTGAATTTGTTATTTTGTTTTTCTTCCTATGTTGAAATATTTTCACAGTGGCGGAACCACTAGTTTCGTCATCTTCTTCATTGCCTCCTAGTTGTAGTTCTTTTCCTGACGTTTCTTTCGAAACCCCTCAGTCCACTAGGTCTGCAAGTTTTTTCAACCTATCCTCCTGATTGTCTTACCTATTGCTACCCGATCTCCTCCTGAAGATTCAGTTGAGTTCAATTGGCCTCCTCAGGGTGCTTGGTCTGGTTTTGGGAGCGAGGAAGAATTCCCTCCTCTTACTTCAGGTTCACCATTTTTAGCCGTTGCTTTACCTCCCAGTCCTCGTCATCTTTTCAATGATCTTACGGCTTCATCAGACATGGATTCTTCGAGTCCTGTCAGCAATGAAGGACTGCTTGTTTCTACAAGGGAATATCAGCTTTTCCCAGAATATCTCCCGTGTGTTTCTAGTCAAGCTTCTCCTCAATCAGTGTCACTTCCACCCGGTTATCGTATCTTGAGACAGATTATTTCTGGTGTTGCGTCCATAGCACATTCCAATGCATCGACTCCTCCCAGGAGTTCGATCCTTCCTTCATTAGGAATGTCGCCTTCAACACCTAGCTCGCCGGTCGTTATTACATTTGTCTTGGTCTAACCTACCGTTTGTGTGGCTTCATCTGCACCGATTGTTACGACTGAGTCGTCAGGATATTTTCACACTCGCAGGTCTATCTTTCTTAATCCCACGTGGCCTGTCAATCCCATCATGAGTAGATCACAAGTTCGCGCTATGGAAGCCATGCCTACGTCTAGTGTGGCTACGACTTCCTCTTCTATTCCTGGCGGCCTTACTTTCGATGAGTATCTGTTGGCTGTTCAGCAACAAAACTCTCAGGGTTCTCAATAGCCTCAAGCTCCTGTCAATCCTCCACATCACTATGATGTCTATGGAAACCCTGTTTATTTTCCCCCTATCGATCAAAATCAGTTTGTTTATCTGCCTCTAGTTGACCCTTATCGAGTCATTCCACATCAAGGGCCATTGATACATGGATAACCCTCAAGTCTACAAGGACAACCCTATGGTCCGCAAGGACAACCCTTACAGGGTCAACCTTTGGTCCAGCAACCCTGCAGTCCTTCCGATCAACCTCAATTTCAACCAAGAGCATCTTATGTTCCTGGGGGGAAAATGTATCCACCAAAGGGACAACCTTTTGTGCAACAGCAGCAACCTTACGTTCCGCAAGGCTCAGCTTTTGTACAGCAAGGACAACCCTACGGTCCTGCTCCGGGTCAACCTGGTTATCAGGGGCAACCTAGTCCATTGCAACCATCGGGCCAACCTCATCCACAAGGGAAACCCGGTGGCCCTCAGTATCCAAGCCAACCTGCTCCGCAGGGACAGCCTTCCTAGCCTTAGCAGCCGATTCAAACTGCTCAAACCGCTCAGCAATCGGTTCAACCTGTTCAACCTGCTCAGCAGCCGATTCAACTTGTTCAACCAGCTCAGTAGCTCGTTCAACCTGCTCAGCAGGTTCCACCTACTCAATCTCAAGGCGCTACTTACCCTCCTTAAGGTCAATATCAGGCGATATATAGTGTTCCACAAGGTTTCACTTACTACCCTCAAAATCAATCCCAGTTGGTGTATAATCCACCTCAAGGCAACGTTTACATTTCGCAACAGAATCCATATGTTGCTCAGCAAGGACCTTAGTGGTATGCTCAGAATCAATATCCTGGTCCTCAACCCTAGTATGGGAAGAACTATCAGGCTTATAACTGTTATACGAATAAATCCTTCTTGCGGACATTAACGATCTCCTTAGTATCCTAAGGATATCTAGAAACAAACAACCAAATGTAAACCATTTTCTCTAGACCATTGTGATTCAAAATTATTAATTAACTAAGTATGAGGAGATGCTCCTACCTGAAGTCCAACTCTTTTTGTAATCTTCAATCCAGTCGCTCTAAAAGAGGTCAATTCAGCATGTAATACCTGCAATCAAAGACAGGAAAAATGATTAAAAGCACCTGCAAGATATAATAATTCAGGAAACACTAGTCTATCTCAGTGATCAAGGAATCCAAGAATTAAATTACTCAAAGAGATACATGAACAACTTAATGAGAAAATAGAATCCATTTGTATTAACTTGTATGATAAGAAGTAACCTTACAACCTTGTCGCCTTGATGTCATGCAGGTTCTTCCGGGGTCTTGAGCAGCCATTTTCCTTCTGTTTGACAAGCCTTCTCCTCTCTAAACTATCATGAAACTATGGATATGAGTATGTGATCATTCTCATACCAATGATACCAAGTATAGAGAGTATAATTTCTTCAGCAATTAATTTCTATAAGTTCAGAAGTACCCTTGAGACTAAAACATGAGTTCAATTTATACGAAAATGAAGGAGGTTTCAGTTCCATAAAGAGGGGGATAAATTCCTCTCATAAAGGGATTTTAGCTCCAAATACCAAGGGATAATCTCCATTAATGAAGGGATATAGGTTCATGAATGAAGGGGAGAAGCTCGACCTGATAACGCTTCTAGAAGCCTCCAGTTGGGAGAATATTCGACCAGTTGGGCTTCTAGAACTTACTTTTTCTTTTATTTTACCTTTTACGGGGGTCCGCAGTTTTAGTAAGCAGAACGTGCAGGATTTGCCGCAAGTTATAGAGCATGAAACTTCGGTACCGCAGGTAAGAACTAGGAAAAGTGCGAAGTTAGGCTTTTTAGGGTTTTAATGAGCTTTTCTCCAATTCCAAGACTTGTTTTAGGAACTTTATGGTTTTGGAAATCTAAGGGAGCATAATATAGGTAATGATGAACCGATATAGACAGCTAAATGTCATGGTGACAAATTTTAGTGAAACAATAACCCCTATGGTCAGAATCCTTCGGGACAAAACATATGGGGGTAGAACTTCTCTCAAACTAGGTGGAATGCTAACAGGGGTCCTTATCAAAGACCTATGATGCCTTTTAATCCTCAATTACCATTTCTTTCTACATTGGAACTGCCTGATGTGTCAAAGTTAACGAACGATCTGATTCTTCATAACCCGTATTGGCCTCCAGTTCCAACCAAAATTCCTAGTGATTGCCCTAAGTTTAAGGGAAAGTCCAGAGAAGGCCCCCAAGCGCATGTTATGACCTACCACTTGTGGTGTTCCTATAACTCTTGGGTTGACGATTCCATCTGACTCTGTCTTTTCCAACAGACTCTTACTGGTGTCGCTGCCAAGTGGTACATCAAGTTATCTCGTGGCATCTTTCAGGACTTCAATTCTTTAGCTATGGTGTTTCTTATGCATTTTCAGTTACCAATTCAATACGAGACCAGGACACACATCCTCACATCCTTGAAATAGAACAGAGATACTCATATCTCAGATCATATTCATGAATGGAGGCGTCGTCGTCACTTGATCAAGTTTGAGATTCCTGATCATCTTCTAACTGATTGGTTCACTACCTCATTTGTCAATCAAATCGCTAAAGACATAGCTACAGGGGCATGTGTAATTGAAGAAAAAACCATTGCTCGTGCCCAATACCTTGATCTTGTGTACTCTCATTCTGGCACGTTGTATGATATCTTGCTTGATGCTCCTCGACCTGGAACTTCCAAAGCACCAACAACGCCATCCGTCGATGGTATCTGTTGGCTCCCTATGATTTGCAAGATTGGCAAGAACTAATACTGCAAGGGGCCACATCAGAACCTCTTTGGAATCCTAGGATCTACCCTTCATGAATTCAAAGAGGGATATTTCTATGTAAGTGTCTTTAAATGATATGTCTTTATACTTTGCTTATGATATTAGGCTAGTTATGAAGCTCTAGGAACTTGTTGGTTTTGGTTGATTGAAAATTCATTTGATAGATCAAGGGTTCGAGTTGATTGAGAGAATGTTTCAACTGAAAAGATAGACTATGAGAAAACATTAATCCATTGGGCTATGGAGTCACAAAAGGTTTTAATTTTTCAACAAATCTACAAGGGTTTTCATAGGGCAACCTAACTATATCAAGTGGATCTTTTTAGATTAGGTTGGGTTACGAAACAATAATAAGTTGTGAAGGCAGAAAAGTTATAGTCAGTTAAGAATATTCTAGCTCTACTTAGACAAGAAAATCCTTTTAAGGTAACTATTTGAAGCAAGCCAAAGGACAGGGCAAACCATAGACTTCTTTGGACAAAATTTTTAATAAGAAAACCTTTAAGACAACAATCTAGTAATTCAAGAACTACTTTTAGATAAAGAAAACATGTAAGATAACAGCGAGAGCAGCCTAAGATTAAACATAAATAATCTCATCTGCTTTTGACTAGCTCTCTAAGGATATGTAAAGCAACCTTTTCAAGCAGACCAGAGGACAGGGCATACCATAGACTTCCCTGGTTTGGACTCTACTAAGGATACTTCAAAGAAAGTCTTAAAAACAATATCTCAAGTCTTACTCAAGGGACGCGGGCTCACCATAAATTTCCCTGGTTTCACTCTATTGAATCATTTCTAAGATAGCAAGCTAGATGTAACTGGAGGGCGGTTAAGAATCATCCAATCTAACCTTGCAGAAGAAAACATAAAGATAAAGATTGCAGATAGAAATAGGGTGCTACAACAACAAATCCTACTATAATTTTTTTGTTCTTTATCAGAGAATATGGACAGAATGTAAAACATAAGAAAAAAAACAATAACAGAGAAGAAAAACTTCACCATTAACATAGATCAAGGATCCTGTGAACGTGCTTGTGTTTATTGATGTACTCTAGTACAATAGATCTTTACAGCTCAAAGCTTTCTCCATCCAGTCTAATATTCCTCAACTAGCTCAGCAACTCATCAATCCTCAAATTTAACTTAGCAACCAACATTAATAATGAGGCTCATATGAAATATCTATCTGCAAATGAGGAGGTGGAACTGAAACTAGGGTTTTAAATGTCATTTATTACAGATTTAATGAATTCCTTATCTTCAAAACCATGCAAGGCTCAAGGCAGGAATATCTGATGATATTTCTCTGAACAACTTATGTCTTTAACTCCTAAGGGTTTATAGGTGAAATGTTTGACTTTAAGTATTTGTAATAGCTTTATAATAACTATTGAGCTGCTTTTAAATATCTCTAACTGTGAAATAACTGCCTGATGTCTTCATTTGAAAGAAACCATGTTGTAGGTGGCAGATTTGTCTTTGGAGAAGTAATTGCTTCTTTGTTGAGTCATTCGGAGCTGTCTTTGGGTTAATCTGTCTCTGTTTTAATAGTAAGCTCTATGTTTAGGCCTTTGAACCTTGATTTAGCCTTTATAATCTATCTCACTGTCTTTACTCTTTACTCCTGATTTAATCTTTGTTTTGACTGGCTAACCTACTTAATTTGCTTTTGATTTGAGGATTAGCCGCTGGTACTTTCTTCAACGTTTCTCCGGGCGTATTTGTTTTGCGTGGGGTGGTTTAGAATAAGTCTCGCAAGAGGGTCGAATGTCCATCACGATCATATGGCATCATCGATTAACCCCGACAGCCTTCCGATCTCCCGAATCTGAATTACGACCCCTGGATCATCCGGGATTTTATTCATCATTCTCGTCCGGGAGGGGAATTAGAATTTTGAAACCCTCCACCATTAAACTCAAAAAACAAAAACCGCGCTTGAAACCTCGCGGGGGGGGGGGGCGCGCATGACCGCATTTCTCCGGGGGTTTCGGCCGTCGGGGTCGTCATAGAGAGTGGCGTCCCGCAGGTGAACTTGAGGAATTCAACAAGGTGGAAGAAATTAAAATTTGGCGCGAGGGCGACAGGTTTCGATAAACCCAGGCTTATCACATGGGTAGAGGGTGGTAAGTTGTTTTGGGTGAAATTGATGTGACAGTCAGGGGCCTCGACACGGGCCCGCTAAATCGTCCATTTCCGTGGTTACAAAACCTTAACCCTAACGCGACTTTATTTTTGATATGTATCTAGGGTGCTCGTTGAATCTTGGGAACGAGATTGACCGTAGCCACAGCTTTTAGACAGTTAAGGTGGAGCAGTTGGGTCCAGTGAATGGCGTACGTGACTCGTTGTGATTGGATACTGTGGTTAGTGGAAGAGGCCCGTGACGATGGCGGTAAACAAACGTAAGAAGGGTTTTATGAAGGCTGTGGGCTCAGTAGTTTGATAAAACAAGCGAGAGCGTTTGTTTATAAGGTTTTTAATAAGGCGGAGGGGGTTTTTAAAACATTTAAAGGGCAGAGAAAATTTTCCATGGGAAGAGGACATAGGGATAAGCGAAAGGTCGGGGTTTCATGGGGAAAGGGGGTTGGGGCTTAAGGAAAAGGGGCTTAAGCCTATTTTTATACAAAGGGCGGGCTTATAACATAAAACATGGTTTATGTAATAAAATTAAAACACCCAAAAGGCTAAAGTTTGGTTTTAAACAATGTAAAAGGGCTCTTTTACGTTTAACATATACAAAGGAAAAAAGAGGAATGGGGGCTTCTTTTATGAGGGTTTGGGAAAAGGGAAAAAGGGGTTTTACAGAGGAAAATAGGGAGTGAATGAGAGCATGAGGAAGGGGATAAAATGAGATCAGTAGGCCCAAAAAAATGAGTCATCTTGGAGCAGCAGGGTAAATTTTGAGAAGGCAAAGATGAAGAATTTTAGTGAAACGGTTAGGCTTTTTAGGATAATGAAGGCAGAGAGATTTCTAAAACTCACAATATTTCACAAATTTTGTTTTTAGAAATCTGGGATCATTTCTTAGTCATCTTTTGATATCAACAAAAATCACTTATGACTAACAGTGGCTCCACTTGGGGAAGGTAGCTCCTCTGGGAGGTGTTAATAACGTCAGAGATCAAATCTCTGGAAGAAGTAGACCAATGCCTTGATTTTGCACCTTGACAAATCTCTATTTCTTTTAATTTTCTACTTTGAAACTATGATCTTCAGCATTCCAACTCAACTTCTACCTACACATCATACTTTTCCTAGCATTTTTTCTTCAGTGGGTGCATTTAGACTTGCAAACCCTTAACATCAATTTTTCTTTTTGAAAACATGAAACTATCTACTTCTACACTTATATCATCCAAGAGTTCAGATTAAGCTAATGAACTCATTATTTCTCTACCTAGTCTAACTATCTGTCGAGATTGAACTGTTTGACAGATTTTTATTCTCTAATCTAAAACAGAAAATTGAAAACATAACCAAAATCAGGATTAGACAGTCTGATTTGTTATGAGCTATGGCATTCTGTACAAGTTTCACATAGTCTTTATTTGCAGAAAATTTAAAACAAAAACTTTTAGGACTTATAATCTGAAATTTGTTATGCGCCCCTCTCTTTCTTTGGTTCATATTTTGATCATTTTAGAACCATTATCTTCCTTCCTAATCTAGTCTACTGATAAGCCAAGTTTGCACAGTTTGGAAAATCTTCATTCACTAACTTATCAGCATAAATTTAAAACTTACTCAGTCATGATTAGGCTATATGACTGAACAAGAAATTCTTCTTCTAAAGTAGTGGCATTTGGACTTGCTCACTTTCAGAAAATACTCTTTTTTGCTATGGGGCTGTACCTTTTCTTTTTATCTACCCTCTTTTCTTCTTTTTCTTTGTTTTTGTGTCCATGTTTCTAATTTTTTCTTCAAGCAATGTTATTTACAATGGTCAAAGCTTTAAACTGATATATTTTCAACAAAAGTAATGTTTGAGCATCTTTCCATTGACAGGACCTCCAAAAAGTTATGTTCCATCTATCTCTTGAAGGAAGAATGCATTGTTACCTCTGGCAGAATGAATGAGGTATGGGCCTTTCCACAGATTTTCAAACTTTCCATGTTTGCCCTTATCTTCTCTCCTTGAGTCCCATTTTAACTCTTTGTCACCAATGTTGAAATCATTTGCCTTAGTTCTTTTATCAAATAGTTTTTTGATGTTTTCTTGCACTTTTTGTGCTCTGTTATACACCTTCTCTCTAGTTTTCTGCAACTATACAGTCTGATTTATCCTTCTTATCATATCATCTTCTTCAGATTGTACTTCTTGGATCAACTTCATGACTGGCACTCCTAAACTGGTTGGAAATATTGCATCTGTTCCATATACTAGTTGATAAGGAGACATCCCAATTGATTATTTGTCAATATGTCTACCCATAGTGCATGTACTAGCTTGTTGTGCCATGATTTTTATTTTCCTCGAGCAACTTCTTAATGATGTTCACCAAACTTTTGTTTGAGGATTCTTCCAGCCCATTACCTTGAGGGTAATAAGTTGTAGAATGGCCCAATGTAATTTGATATCTGTGGCAAAAATCCTCCATCTTTTTGGATCTAAAGGAAGCAGCATTATCAGTGATAATCTTTCTAAGACAGCCAAATCTGGATAAAATATGATTTTCAAGGAATTTAAAGATGACTAAGTTTGTCGCATTCCTAGAAGGGATGGCTTATATCCATTTTGTGAAGTAATCAGTTGTTGTGAGGATCCATTTGTGTTGGGAAAATGAAGCAGGATGGATTTCCCCAATGAAGTCTAGGCTCCACTGTTGAAAATGAGCTTCAACATTGATAGGATGCAGAGGTAAGGGTAGCAGTTTTCTCTTGCCTTCAAAGATTTGATATTTGTGGCAGGAAATTACTATTTTATGGATATCTTGAAAGAGGGTGGGCCAATAATAACCAGCTCTAAGGATTTTGTTAACAGTAGTTTTCCAATAGAGGTGGCCTCAACATTCTCCTTTATGGAACTCATGCTTGATCTTATCTACAACATTCTCAGGAAAACACTTAAGCAATACCACTAGAATTTTTCCAATATAAAATTTTATCTAAAATGTAGTAATTTACAGCTTTCAACTTTAAAAATCTTTCCTTTTTTTTAAACAAACCAATGGGAACATTAAGATTAAGAAGCACATATAAAATTTCAGCATACCAAGGTGAATTCAGAAATTAATCTTCAATGAGTGGAGTTGCCAAATCCTCCTATTCATCTAAGGCATCTATCATGTTTATGTCAAGTGCCTGAAAATTGGTTTTTAGCCATGAGTTTTGCAAGTCCTTGTCCTTTGATGAGCTTAGTGGGTTTGATTTCTAAATCATATTATAATATAACAACAATCCACTTGCCTCTTTTTCCATCTAGATCTTGTGTTAATATGTCCTTTACCACTGAATGAGGCACAAATGTAATGATGTGTGAGTGTAAAATGTAAACTCTCAAATATTTCAATGCCTTGATTAAGGCAAAGGCATGTTTTTCCATTATGTTGTATTTCATAGGTGCATCTCTTAACGCCTTGATAAAAAATGCAATAGGTTGCTCTTGTCCCTTTATGTTTTTCTGTAATAGGACAGCAGCAACTGTATGTTTTGATGCAAAGGAAAATATGAAGAAGTCTTTGGTGAAATCAGGACTGATTACAATTGGTGTTTTGGTGAGTGCTTGTTTTACCAGTTCGAAGGATTGCTTTGCTTCTAAGGTCCATTTAACTCTTGTTTCCTTTTTTAGCATGTTTGTAATGTTTCTAAGGAGTTCAGCTAGGTTGGGTATCAACCTTCTTAAGAAATTGATCTTTCCAACGAAGGATTGCAGTTCTTTGATATTTCTACGATGGTTGATTTGAAATATTCCTTCAATCCTTTTTGGGTCTATCTTTATCCCCTCTTTAGATACAATATGGCCTAGAATTTTACCTTCTTGGAGCCAAAATAAATTTTTCTTGGGGTTTAAGGATAAACCATATTTTCTGCATTTTTCAAAGACTTTTCTTAGGTGTATTAGGTGTTCTTCATCTATTTTGGAATAGAATTTGATGTCATCAAGATAAATCACAATGAAGTAACATATTTCTTCTAAGAAAGCAATATCCATGGCTCTTTGGAAGGTGGCACCAGCATTCATTAAACCAAAATACATTTTCACATACATGAAAGTGCCCCAAGGTGTAGTGAAAGTTGTCTTGAGTTGATTATCTGGGTGTACCAACATTTGGTTGTATCTTGAAAAGCCATCTAGCAAAGAAATTCTTTTAGAACTCACTACCCTTTGTAAGATGTGATCCATTTTGGGGAAGGGGTAGTTGTCTTTTAAGGAGGATTTGTTTAAATCTCTAAAGTCTATGCAAAGCCTTATTTCTTATGTTTTCTTCCTCACAGATACAAGATTCGATACCCATTCTGAGTATCTCACAGGGACTATGATTCCAGCATCATACATTTTCTTGATTTCCTTCTCAACAAGGGGTAATTGTACAGTGTTTATTCTACGCGATTTTTGTCTAAAAGGTTTTTGGTTTTCTTTGAGGGGTATCTTATGCTGAATTATCTCTATATCATATGATTTTAAATCTTCATAATTCCAAGAAAAAACATCAGAAAATTCTCTAAAAATCTCTAGATATTTCATTTTTATGTGAGCTGGCATTGTTTTGGATAATTTAATCATCTTAAGCTTTTCTTCATTGCCTATATTTCATTCCTCCATTTCAGTTTCAGTGGGTTCCATCTTTGGCTTTTTAGCAACATCATCAAAGTCAAACAATTTTTCTAGAGGCACGAGTCCTTTTGGAAATTTATCAGTCTTAGACTGCAGCACCTCAAAGTCTTCTTTTTCTAAATCATTGCATATTTATGTTTTATGTTTATGTTCCTTGGTTAACAGATTTATATCAGTAGTGTCATGAGGTTCTTCTTTACAAGATTGTTCCTCTATAGGGAAGTCTTCTTCATACTTCGAGTCTGAATTTGGCACTTCAAACTCATTTCTGGACTACAAGAAATCTTCTATCTATTTATCTCCTTCAAAAAATTGCTAATATTTTACATTATCTTGAACTATTGGTCTATATTTGACTTGGAATGTGTATTGTTTTCTTTGATGAGGTTTTTGACAAGTACTGGAAGCAAATGCTAGACCATTGGCAAGGATTTTTTGGTTTCTAGGGACAAAGGTGAGCTCATATTCTGCAAATGTTTTCAAAAGGTCAATGGCATCATCCCTATAGGCTCTTATTCTTGGATACTTGGCAGTGTATTCTCCATTTATTTGCCTAATAATCAGTTATGAGTCTCCATGGACAGTCATCCTCTTGGATCCTAGTTTCTTTAATAAATGTAGTCCTAAGAGGAGTGCTTCATACTCAGCTATGTTATTAGTGCATTGAAATTTAAGTTTGTAGGAGTGGCCCTCAGCATGATTGTTTTCTGTGTTATGTACCCATATGCCTGCTCCTGCACCAGTCTTGCTACAAGATCCATCAAAACTCATACTCCAAAGAGGTCCAATTTCATATTTGTCATTAAAGTCATTTATGTCCTCTTCATTCTATTTGCTATGGTTGTCACCATGTCATTCTTCAGGATCTTCTCTATGTTCGTTTTTACTTTGTTCCCCCAGGTTTTCATTCTGTTGAGTGTTTTCTATTTGTTTCTCATGGTCAGCCTTATGTTGATGGTCAGTTTGTTGTCTATGATCTTCATTGTGTTTGTTGTAATGTTTTGATTTAGCAAATTTTTTTGACTCTTCCTCCTTCCTTTCCTCTTTTTCTATTGTTGGTTTTTCCTTCTCTATCTCTTGTTCATTAAGAATTTCATCATTGTAAAGAATGAATGAATCAAGGTCTATGTGAATAGAATAAATAGGGGAATTATCTGCTTTTTCTTGACTACTAACCATGTATTTCATGTGTGTTTCCCTATATAGTCTTCTTGGTTGACTACAGACAGGGATTGTGGCATAAGTCATATCCATCTATAGGGTGCCTTGGAATTTAGCACCCCATGATCTTGAAAGGAGCATACCATATTTAGGAGGTATATCAGCCACTACAATATCCATCACTAGGCTTTTGGCTGGGATTTGGGCTAAGTTGACACATAGATATTTTATTAGGCCTAGGCATTTAACTCTGCTGGAATCAAAAGAATATAAATCTTTGTATGCCCTAGTTACCTCAAGGCCTAATATTTCCATCACTAATTTAGGCATGAGATTGTGTGATGCACCGGAGTCTAACATGGCATTGTGAAAAATTTTATCATGGATGTTTAGACTGACATAACATGGAGGGACACCTCCTTCTTGAAATTTTCCTTCCACTTCTGGTCCAAACAGAAGCTCAAGTTTGTCATCATTTAAATTGACAAAATCAGTGTTTTCTCCTATGTTTAAAGCTCTTAAAATTTGAGATTTGTATACATGCTGAGTGACTAGTTCAGTAAGGGGAATAGAGATTTTGATTTTAGCAATTTCACTCTCTATGCTGAAAGGTATTTGAGTTTTAGAAATGTTTAAATCAGCATTTTTAGTAATTGTTTTCTCAGCAAATGCAACTTGCTGGTTTTTATTATGAACAGTAGTTAAAACAGATTTATTAGGAGCACTAGCTAAGGTGCTAGTTAACATATTTATTAGGAGCACTAGCTGAGGTGCTAGTGATGCTTGGGTTTCCACATTGTTTGCCACTAGGTTGCCTATTTTTTCCTTTGTTTCTATCAGAACTTTCATCCACTATGTCATTGTTTTTTGTTGTCTTTTTAGCAATGTTCTCAAGATTGTTTTTAGCAGAAATTTCAAAGGTTTTCTTTTTGGGAGTATCTTGACTCTTTTTACTCCTAAGGTCATATTTTTTGTGTACTTCCATTGTAGCATTTTCAAAGCCTTGTTTGTAGTCTTCAGATTCTAGGCTCTCTTCTTCATAAGGCATAAATATGCCTTGTTCTTCTTTAGTGAGGAAGAGAGTATCCTCATTGTTTACTCCCATTAAGTTTATGTGATTTACTCTGCTTATTCTATTATCCCCTCATCCTCATCAGCATAATTTTCCTGAAAGGGAGGTCTGATTTGCTGATCAAAACCTCTTTGTCTAATTTGAGGAGGGTTTCTCCTGAAGTTCTGGTTTTGATTCTGAGTCTGATTTTTGTTTTGAGGAGCTGTTTGGTTTTCTCTAGGATAAGCTCTCTCATTAACATTCATCCTCTCCATCATCCTTTCCATGTTTTTGACTAAGTTATCAAGCTTTGTGTCAGATGTGGAGAGTGCAGCTTTTTCCCTATATGTGACTCTTTTCTCATTTTTCATCCTAACTCTTTTAGCAATCAGATTTGCCTCTACACTTACTGCTCCCCTCTACATATCTTCTAAGGTGAGGGGTTCTCTCTCTCTTAATTGGTAAGCCATTTCTGGGTCAAATCCATCAGGAAATTTCATTAGAGCTAGACCTTGTGGAGGTTTCATATGTATAGGCAGGGCATTGTACACACTATTAAATCTAGTGCAGTACACTTGTACACCTTCTCCAACATTTCTCTTAATGTTTTCATATTCTGACAAAATTTGGAGAGGGTTCTTCTTAACTTCCCATTTGTTTAAAAATAGTTGATGAAAAGCAGGGAGGTCATTAATGTTGTTAGGGGTTAAGGCTTTGAACCATTTTCTTGCTTCTCCCCGTAGGCTTTGAGCAAACATTCTAAGTTTAACAGTTTCATCATCTATTTCTTGTCTGTCAAAGTAGTCATTCATTTTGTCCACATGTTGTTGACCAGTAGTAGAACTACTAGCATCATATAAAGGAATCTTGGATTGATAATCCGGTGGTAGAACAACTAAAGGTAAAGGAAGGACTAAGGGAGCATACCATGTTGCCATGATATGGGCTTGTGGAAATAATGGAGGGTTAACAAGTGGAGGTATATGATGAAGTGGAGTGGTTTGAACAATGGATGTATTGGTGGGGGTAGAAGTACTTGGACCAGCTAAGTGATTTTGAGCAGATTTAGGATGGGAGAAGCCAAATTTTTGGAGAAAATGGAAATCAGGAGGAGTGGAAGGGGACGCTTCCCTACTACTACCTTGCTATGAGTTTACAGGCTCAAGGTTTATCTGGTCTATACCACTTTGTGACTTGGTTTTGGATAGGTTTCTTATATGGGGCAAGTCAACTTGGGTATTTTGCAAGGTTGTAAGGTTTTCAGGGACAGAACTTGCTCTGTGGATTGGTCTGCCAACAGTTGGGTTTTCAGATCTAGGAGACTTCTTAAGGATTCTTTCAGGATTGTCAACTATTGCAAGAGTATTTGGGTCAGGATGTGATCTAGTATAGATTCTTCTAGAAGCCAGGATTCATACCCAAGGATAAGAAAGGTTGGCTAAGTATGACAGTTTTTTAAAGGGAAAACCAATCTTTGTAAAAAGAAAATCTTAATCCATAAAATTTTCTTAACTGGGTTTTTGTGATGTTTTAATGATAAAATAAGTGTTCCAGTGGGGTCTTATGGAAAACCATTGGGGTCAGCAGGCCTACTGAAAACCAGTGGAGTCACCAAGTGGAGGATTTTTACATTTTTAAGGACTGATTGGTATCCACCATCAGCAATCAGGAACCTTTCTTGGCTGGCACTTGATTCATTTTGAGTTTTCAAAATGAGGTTTTTCTGAGTTCTTGAAATTATCTATTACTCAGTATCCCCAGTATGGTCACCACTATGTTGGCTCCCTATGATTTGCAAGATTGGAAAGAACAAATACTGCAAGGGGACACATTAGAACCACTTTGGAATCCTAGGATCTAGCCTTTCTGGATTCAGAGAGGGATCTCTTTATGTAATTTTCTTTAAATGATATGTTTTTATACTTTGCTTATGATATTAGGCTAGTTATGAAGCTCTGAGAACTTGTTGGTTTTGGTTGATTGAAAATTCATTTGATAGATCAAGGGTTGGAGTTGATTGAGAGAATGTTTCAGCTGAAAAGATAGACTATGAGAAAACATTAATCCATTGGGCTATGCAGTCACAAAAGGGTTTAATTTTTCAACAACTCTACAAGGGTTTTCATAGGGAAAGCTAAATATATCAAGTGGATCTTTTTAGATTAGGTTGGGTTATGAAACAATACTAAGTTGTGAAGGCAGCAAAGCTATAGTCAGTTAAGAATCTTCTAGCTCTACTTAGACAAGAAAATCCTTTCAAGGTAACTATTTGAAGCAAGCCAAAGGACAGGGAAAACCATAGACTTCTTTGGACAAACTTTTTAATAAGAAAACCTTTAAGACAACAATCCAGAAATTCAAGAACTACTTTCAGATAAAGAAAACATGTAAGATAACAATGAGAGCAGCCTAAGATCAAACAGAAATAATCTAATCTGCTTTTGACTAGCTCTCTAAGGATCTTTAAAGCAACCTTTTGAAGCAGACCAGAGGACAAGGCATACCATAGACTTCCATGGTTTGGACTCTACTAAGGATACTTCAAAGAAATTCTTAAAAACAATATCTCAAGTCGTACTCAAGGGACATGGGCTCACCATAAATTTCCCTGGTTTCACTTTATTGAATCATTTCTAAGATAACAAGCTAGATGTAACTGGAGGGTAGTTAAGAATCCTCCAATCAGACCTTGTAGAAGAAAACATAAAGATAAAGATAGTAGATAGAAATAGGGTGCTACAACAGCAAATCCTACTCTAAAATTTATGTTCTTTATCAGAGAATATGGACATAATGTAAAACATAAGAAAAAAAACAGTAACAGAGAAGAAAAACTTCACCATTAACATAGATCAAGGATACTGTGAACGTGCTTGTGTTTATTGATGTTCAAACCAGTTACATACTCTAGTACAATAGGTCTCTACAACTCAAAGCTTTCTCCATCCAGTTTAGTATTCCTCAACTAGCTCAGCAACTCATCAATCCTCAAATTTAACTCAGCAACCAACATTAATAATGAGGCTCATATGCAATATTTATCTGCAAATAAGGAGGTGGAACTGAAACTAGGGTTTTAAATGTCATTTATTACAGAGTTGATGAATTCCTTATATTGAAAACCATGCAAGGCTCAAGGTAGGAATATCTGATGATATTTCTTTGAAAAATAACTTCTATCTTTAACTCCTAAGGGTTTATAGGTGAAATTTTTGACTTTAAGGCTTTGTAATAACTTTATAATAACTATTGAGCTGCTTTTAAATATCTCTGACTGTGCAATAACTGCCTGAATTCTTCATTTGAAAGAAACCATGTTATAGGTGGCAGATTTGTCTTTGGAGAAGTAATTGCTTCTTTTTTGAGTCATTCGGAGTTGTATTTGGGTTAATATGTCTCTGTTTTAACATTAAGCTCTATGTTTAGGCCTTTGAACCTTGATTTAGCCTTTATAATCTATCTCACTATCTTTACTCTTTAATCTTGCTTTAATCTCTGTTTTGACTGGCTAACTTTCTTGATTTGCTTTTGATTTGAGGATTAGCCCTTCCGACTTTCTCTTCACTGTTTCCTCTGACAATATTTTTTTTCTGTGTGCAAGGGGGGGGGCGGGGGGTTCTTTGGTCATGGCAGGAGGGTAAAATGTCCATTGATGATCATATGGCATCATCGATTAACCCTGACAAGGCCTCCAATCTCTCGAATCTGAATTAAGACCCCTGGATCGTCATATAAGGTTTTATTCATCATTCCTAGGTTGTGGGAGGGGATTTTGAATCCCTCCGCCATTAAACCAAAAAAAACACGAAATGTCAGTTTGAAAACTTGCACGCGAGGGGGCTTATGACTGAATTTCTAGGGTTTCGGGTTGTCGGGGGTCGCTTGCAGAGGAGGAAAGGGTGCAAAGGGAAGGGTTCCAGAGATGGAACCAGGAGGAATTCAAATGGAAGCGGGAAGAAATTAAAATTTGGCATGGAGGGCGAAGGTGGTTTTGCTAAACCAGAGTGGTTTATTGCGTTGGTAGAGGGCGGTAAGTTTTTTTGGTCGAAATGGACGCGATACAGTTTAGGGCTCGACACGTGGCCCGCAGAAACCGCCCATTTCGCGTGGGTTATAAAACCTTAACCCCATCGCAACTTTATTTGCGATATGCATTTGGGGCCGTCGGATCTCAGGGAACGAGATCGACGGTAGTTGTAATCTTTGGGAGAAGTGAGAAGGTGGAGCGGTGGGGTCCGGGAATGGGCGACGTGGTGGGTTGTGATTGAAGAGTGGCCCAGTGGACAAATGGCGAAACACAAATGGGTGCGAGTTTCAGTGGAAAGCGAGGCCCGGGGTTTGATAAAACAAGCGGGAGCATTTGTTTATAAGGTAAAGGGAGGGTTTTATAAGGTTTTTAATAAGGCAAAGGGGGTTTTTAAAACATTTAAAGGGTGGAGAAAAATTTCGATGGGAAGAGGGCTTAGGGATAAGCGAAAGATCGAGGTTTCATGGGGAAAGGGGGTTGGGGCTTAAGGAAAATGGGCTTAAGCCTGTTTTTATAGAAAGGGTGGGCTTATAACATAAAACAGGGTTTATGTAATAAAATTAAAATACCCGAAAGGCTAAAGTTTGGTTTTAAACAATGTAAAAGGGATCTTTTACATTGTTTAAAATATACAAAGGAAAAAAGAGGAATGGGGGCTTCTTTTCTGAGGGTTTGGGAAAAGGGAAAAACGGGTTTTACAATGGAAAATTGGGAGTGAATGGGAGTGTGAGGAAGGGGATAAAATGAGATTAGTAGGACCATAAAAAGGAGTCTTCTTGGAGCAGCAGGGTAAATTTTGAGAAGGAAAAGATGAAGAATTTTAGAGAAACAGTTAGGCTTTTTAGGATAATGAAGGCAGTGAGATTTCTAAAACTCACAATATTTCACAAATTTTGTTTTTAGAAATCTGGGATCATTTCTTAGTCATCTTTTGATATCAGCAAAAAATCACTAATGACTAACAGTATCATCAGTTCTGTGTCTCATACTTCTCAGAAGCCTTCTCCTTTGCATCCTGGGAAGCAAAAATCTAATCCTTCTAACGATACTGCTTCTTGGCCTACCCCAAATTCTAGTAAAACCGTGGAAGTCAATGCCATTCAGGCCAATCTAGTGGATAAAACTTCCAAGGAAAAGAATAATGGTAAAGTTAAAGCCAAAGCCGATACCCCGAAATAGGATTCTCAGAAATCTCGTGTTGATGATGGTTCACAGTGTAAGACGAACTATCCTTGCTTGATTTTTTACGAAGAGCATTACACCAAGGACTGTCCTCAACGTGCCGAAGTGAGCAGATTTCTCAAAGGCACCCAGAGAACTACGATTGTTCTCAAGAGCCTTTTTCATCACAAGAGACCTAGATGGTAGAGCAACCTCAATCCTCTACCCCATTTGGCTCTCAGATTTTCATAATGAATGGTTCTGCATCTATTTCTATTACCACCCGGTCGAAATATTATACTGAATCGCGTTAGGTAGTGGGGAAAGAGATCGTTGAAAGAGAATCGCATCCTCCTCCTCTGCTTGCTTCTGGCCCTCTTCAGATTGAAAGGCCCGGTACTAAGCCTGTTGTATGGTCACATTCCAAAGGTGTACTCCATAATTCTTCTTACAATCCCAACACTTGTGCTTCTCAACATTATAGTATTGTTGAGGATTTGGCTCATGCACCATCTGTAATTTCTGCATTGGAAGTACTTCAAAGTTGTCTATCTCAATGGAAGGCTTTGTTATTTGAAATCGGTGGGGTTGATCCTACTAATTCTAGCCTTATCACTTTCGACTTGGAGAATTTCGTCCCACGTCTCCCGCAACAACTTGCACTCATCATACAAGTTGGCATTAATGGTCTGAATATCCATTGAGCGGTTGTGGACAAGCGTGCATCTACGTGCATCATGTCATCTACTTGCTAGACATCCATTGGTTCTCTAGCTTTGAATTCATCGCCAAATGCTCTTGAAGCATTTAATGGAAGGGAATCTAAACCTCTTGGTGTTCTCACTAGTTTACCGATTACTCTAGAAGAGAAGAGAGTCAATGTCGACGTTGAAGTAGTTGACGCCAAGCTCAATTACAATCTTCTCCTCGGTCGCAGTTGGACTCACGCCATGTTGTGCGTTCCATCCACTCTCTTTTGTGTTTTGAAATTCCCGCATGAAGGAAAGATTTTTATTGTTGATCAGTTGTTGTTCTTTACTTCTTCTTCTGAGAACAACATTCCGTATGTGGATCAAATTCCTACTACCTACGAGAGCGTAGGGTTGGGTCGCTTCAAATATCCTGACCTCATGGGTATTTTTACCCTTCCTCCTCCCAATACTATTCAGATTAATATGATCTCTCGGTATGATGACCCATGGATCATCCCTTCACCTAAGCAGATCATATCTTTTGGAGATTTGATGTCGTTAAGTCCGATTGAGATTGACTATTGTGAACTTATTTTAGCTTCAGAGCCTCCGCCTCCTGATCATGCTCCTTTGGGCATGTCTCTTGACACTTATTCTCAATCCCCTTGGCTCAGAGATTCGGATTCGCCTGATCCCTTGAAAGAGATATTTCCCTCCAATGAAGCCATCGTGGAAACTATGTCTCTCGAGGATCCTCCGTGGGATGATAGTCATCATCGTTCCTCGTTCATTCCTGGTCTGAGGGCCATGTCTATGTGTCTTGAGAGATTTTCATCTCAGGTTCATTCTCCTCTACTTCAAACACCTATTCTGACACATGAAATTTTTATGGAGGGTAACTTGAGTAATGTCACACAAATGATGCCTATCGACATGTCCATGAAACTGGGAATTTTCGAGAACATCTATATCGAGGTCACCTATTCTTCAGATGAATTTTAGGTTTATACTAGCCTTTTCCTCGAGTTCCGTGACATCTTTGCATGGTCTTACAAAGAGATGCCTGGAATCGATCCCAGTATAGTGGTGCATGAGATTCCTACCTACCCTGGTGTGAAGCCTATTCACCAACGTCTTCATCTTGTGCACCCTAGAAAGGTTGTCGCCATTAAGGGTGAAGTTGAAAAACTTCTCAAAGATGGTTTAATCTATCTGATTCCCTTGACATAATGGGTGTCCAACATTGTCTCTGTAGATAAGAAACAGGGTACCATTTGGGTCTGTGTTTATTATCGTGACATAAACCAGGCCTTCCCTAAGGATAATTATCCTACTCCCTTTATTGATCAAATCATTGATGACTTATGGACAGTGAGAAATTTTCCCTTATGGACAGTTTTTCTGGCTACAACTAGATTAAAATTCTCCCGACCGATCAACATAAGACTGCCTTTATCTATCCCTGGGGTACTTTCGCGTATAATAAGCTCCCTTTCAGTTTGAAAAATGCTGGGGCCACATTTCAGCGAGAAATGTCATATGCTTTTCACGATATTAAGCACATTGTTTAGCCTTATCTGGATAATCTTCCAACTCATTCAACTAAGCGTAAGGACTACCCTGACCATCTCTGTCATATTTTTCTTCGCTGTCGATGCTATAACATCTGGCTAAATCTGCATAAGTGTGTCTTTTGCATCAATTCCAGTAGACTCTTAGGGTTTATCGTTTCCAAATACGAAATTCGCCTCGATCCGCTCAAAGTTGAGGCTATCATTAATCTCCCCTCTCCATCCACATTACATCAGCTACAGAGTCTGCAGGGGAAGGCTAATTTTTTGCGTCGTTTTATACCTAACTATGCCGAAGTGGCTAAAGGATTCACGTGATTACTAAAGTAGGGCATCCCATTCCTTTAGGATGAGATCACTTAGAAGTCTTTCAATGCTTTGAAGATGTTGCTTGTCAACGCTCCTCTGTTGCGTCCTCCAAATCATCATCACGATTTTTCCCTCTATTTAGCCGCCACTTTCAGCATAATTGCCATGGTTTTGGTACAAGACGATGATGACGGTGCATGTTATTTACTATCTATCTCTTAACCTTTTCGATCCTGAAATGCGGTATGCACATGTCGAGAAGTTGGCGTTAGCTACAGTTCAAGCAGTTCAACTTTTTTGTCATTACATTTTGTTGCGTACTGTAACTGTGTTTCTGAATGCAACCCTATGACCTATATATTGTCTCGACAATTTATAGGGGGGAAGTACTCGAAGTGGATTTTCATCCTCCAAGAGTTCGAATTGGAATTTACTACTTCCAAGTCGAAGAAATAATTAGTCTTTGCCAATCTTTTCTACTCCCTCCCCTCTGACTCTACTCCTTTTGGTTCCGAGGAATGCATTCCGGACGATACACTTTTTCTGATTAGCACCCTCGATCCTTGGTACGGTGATATCATCATATATCTTCATACTTCTACCTTCAGATCTGAGTTGACGAAAGATGCTCGTTGACGCATCCGTCCTCAATCACAACCTAATCGTATAGTCGTAGATACACTCTACCGCATCGGAGTTGATTCCATTCTCCGTCGGTGTTTGACTTTCGAGGAGGCTGAGAAAGCCTTGAATGATTGTCACAGTGGCGCCTATGGCGGTCACATGTCTGGTTATGATACTTCATAGAAAATCCTTCGTGCTAGGTATTTTTTACCTACCACATTCAAGGATTGCATTGTCGTTGTCCGTAAATGCCATGATTTCCATATCTATCAGAGCAAGATGCATGCGTCGCCTTCACATCTCCACCCTGTCATTACCGTTGGTCCCTTTGCGAAGTGGGGCATCAATTTTATGATGTGTAACCCTCACTCGGCCTAGGGCACGCTTATATCATCGTAGTCGTTGACTACTTCACCAAATGGGCCGAAGCAATGCCTACACTTGTGGTCAATGGTAAGACATCAGCTCGGTTCATATTCAATCAAATCATCTAGGTTTGGTGTCCCTCGAGCCATCATTACCGATCATGATTCCCATTTTCAGCATTATATGGTGGCGGAGTTGACTTCCATGTTGGGTTGGCGTCACGAGAGATCAACACCGTACTATCCTCAGGCCAATGGCCAGGTTGAAGTTGTGAATAAAGTTATTGTCACCATGATTCAATATACGATTGGGATACACAAATCAAACTAACATCTCATGTTATTTTTGGATCTTTGGGCATACATAAACTCAATTAATGATGCGACTGGATTCTGTCCATTTCAGCTTGTTTACGGTCTGGAATATACCCTTCTGATTGAGTGTGAAATACCTTCGCTCAAGTTGGTTGTTGAATTGTTGCCGAACACTTCACGAGAATAAGAGCATCTTGTTTACTTAGAAAGGCTGGATGAAACTTGTCGCTTTGCTGCTTTGGTCATTAAGGCATAGAAGAAGCGGGTCAAAGCTCATTTTGACTAGTTGGTTTCCCCTCGCTCCTTCGTAGAAGGAGACCTCATCCTCTTGTACGACCAAGCTCATGATAAGCTGGGGGCAGGAAAATTTCAACCCATGTGGCATGGGCCCTACATTGTTAAACGTGTTTTGCATAATGGGGCCTATGAGCTCATTGATTATGAAGGTCATCCTCTGGATCAGCCCAGAAATGGATTGTATCTTAAAAAATATTATGCATGAGTCATTTGTGCATGTTTTGTGTACATAGGTGTTCTTTTCATTTTTGTACATTTTTGGCTTGGTGTACTTTGTGAGTGTTTTCCTACTTATTGGGTCGTTGCTTATTGTGCAGATGTCTATTACCCCTTATGTCGATTTCATGATGAAGCTCTCATAAAGATTCGGAACTTGCTTCTGGCAAATTTAGGTGATTTATGATTCTCACAGTGAGTTTGACAGAGTCTTCAAGGTATCTGCTTCAGATTTAACTACAAACAATGTTGTTGAGTATAATGTTGTTATTGAATTATTAACCGAGGCAATTACTCCCTGACTGCATTGGTTGTAAATTTAGACTAATAAATTTATCATTCTTCAACTTAATGGGAATTATTCAGTTATAAACCCTCGGATTTCAAGGTTGTATTTATGTGTTAGTTTGCTGGAAAGACATTTTTATTATATCACATATCAACATATTCCTAGGCAAATGAATGCATTAACTGATACAGTGGCTAACATTATATTAGATAGACATTTACGCAATCTGTAAAATCATCATCACATGAAAAGACCCATATAGAAAAATAGATGTGTGTGTGTATATATATATATATATATATATCGAATTTTTGCATCGGTGTGCATCATAAGTTCAAAATATGTGTGTTTCTGTTACATCTTGAGACATCATGTCTCTTAAAAATATGCAAAAATAAAACCTAGGTGTCTACTCGGCGTGACGCTCATGATAGTATATCACTGCCCATACAAGCCGCCTCAGTAAGCGGTGAACTCGGTTTGACAACCCTACAGTGTGTCTCTGGTATGCACGAGGAACATTGTCGAATCGCGCATAGTCCGGGACCCCACGAGAGATTCCCTCCAAGTTGTGTATGATTTCCTCCTCCTCGCCTCCCTCACCATGAGGGGCAATATCAAAGTCGCAAGGGATCTGCCTCGCTATCGGAGACATACCTGCGGGTCTCTCAGGGCCAACATCTGCAAACATATGGATTTAATGTCAGAACATGCATAACAAAAACATTCATAATACTCATGAAAATAAAAAATGAGTCTTACCAAGTACTTCATCCTAATCCTCTCCTTCTAGGAGTGGGAGGTCTACGTCACTAGTGAAATATGTGCTAGAGTAGGGCCAATCCTCCACGACAAGTAGTTGTCGACGGAGCCAATCAAAGAACTCCGATCTCCAGGACATCTATTGGCCACCCCCTTACCTTGGCATTAGAGATGCCCAATGGGCCATTCGTGGTTCCTGTGCTGGTGGTGTCGGGACTATCACCTCCTGACACTACAAGATTGGTAGTCGTTCCAGGATGAACGATACCAGGATAGACCCATAGAACTGCTTCAATTTGACTTTCTTGGACTTTGTCAATTGACGCTTCATGTTGATTGTCACTGCCTCTGCCCAGTTGTAGAGGGTCGGTGTCAAGCAATCTATAGCAAGAAGTAGTTGTGTCTTTGTAGCTTTTTGCAGTGCTTGTGATCCTATTGCTCGTGTGATGGTGTGCATCACTACCTTTAGTGCAAAATCCAGGATAGTTTGGAAATCCACTTTCCTGTTTCCTGATCCTTTCCGTGCCCCTTGACATACCCTATCGATCACCATGCTCATGTTCTCCATGGTGGGCTGGGTGCCGGTTAGGATTGGTACTTCCCCCCTCCGTGACAGCCCTATTATGAAATAAACATCTGAAACTTCAATCTCGAGTTTCTGATCACGAAGGATGAATTTTTCCTGATCCTCATCCCAGATATTGATTAAGTATTGCAGTAGCTCCAGTTGAGCTCTAAGGCACGGTGTCATGAAGAATTTTTTGAGTCCACAGTCTCTGAGAGCTTCCATGCATCTTTCATTGTCCATGGAAAGTTCGTCTTCTTCACTGTGCTCTCATTCTTTCCATTCGATTACCATTTTTCCGCTTCACACCTATAAACATGTTCATAAGGATGCCATTAGCCGAATTCAAAGCTTCTGGTTGTTGAAATTGGGCCTATTTGCTTTCATTTTTAAGCTTAGATGGTCGCCGCAGTTGGCACGACTATTTTAGGAACAGTTGCGCCAATGGGCGCACCCCAGTTCGGAATTATGGGCGATTGGTGCGAGTTCGTGCCCGATACTCGCGCCAACCGCCATGCCCTATTTTTTGTAATTTCCCCCATATATTTCCAAACTTGGGGTTGCAAGTAATGAAAAAGGAATAAAAATGCAGGAAAGGATGTTAGCTCTTACCTGGAACTGACGGATTCAAGATTAGTCTGTTGGATTTCCCGCTATCGCCACCGCGAAGTCACAGTGTAAAAAGGGTAACTATTTCTCCACAAGAGGTAAAAGTGAAAAGTAATTATTTTTTACCATTTTTGGCATTTTATAACTTTTCGAAGCCCTAATTAGGTTTTAATATATATTTTTCAATTATTTCACTATGTTATTTCGAGAAATGGGTTTTACATGCGTCTCTTATGCAGCGACAGGTTTTTAATGAGATAGAGATGAAGTAACGAGTTGTATTTTATACTTTTTCAGACTCGGTAAAAACACAAAAAGCCACTGATGGAGTCATATTTCAACTATTTTTTGACTCTCTAAAAATATTGTCGAGAACTCTTGTCATTTTGAACTCATTAAATGGCTGCGAAAAAAATATCTACCTAGTATACGTTTACCCCTTTTTCGGGCCGGGATGGATTATTTACGAAAAAGGAATACCTTAGCCTATTGCGACTAAGAGGTTCTCTCAGATATCATTTTCTACCTTTTAGGATCTGAGGTGCTATTTACGAAAAGGGACCTGCTGGAGTTTTATTTTCCGTTTCTTTTCAAACTCTCTAAACATGAAAAGATGTCGAGTTCTTCCTTTGTCAGACTCGTTAAACCCTGATGACATCGGAAATCGTCACCATGACATACCCGAGTTCCTCCTTCCTAGGGCTCGTAAAATGTACTAGGATGGATTTTTCTGAAGGAAAAACTTACATTGCAAGCATATGCTATCCCCTTCAAGCTTTTTTTAAAAAATAATTGGGGTACTCGCCAGAAATGGTGGGGGGAAATGGAACCAGTTTTCAGTTGTGTTGGCAGTATGTTGCTCTCGAATAGGACACTCGTCTACATTCGTGTTGGGTTGGGGACATCTCATTTCGTCATTTTTTCCTCCATGGGTTTGGGTAATCTGTTATGACCTCTCATCTGCTCTTTTCCACGTCATCATGACCTCAGATCCCTTGATGTCAAATACCGCCAAATCCAAATTCATGTCATTGATATGTTCAAGAGAAGTTTTCCCTTACAATTTTCAACCTTCCTCTGATCCTCTGTTTGGTCCTTATTCACTATCATCATGTTCCTATGTCTTGTGTCGATGATGTGGGAAACATAATGACCCTCCTTCGACCGAATCCTTTCCTGTCGACTTCAACTCATTATCCAGGAAGTTGATCTAGAGACTCCCTTCCGATACCTTGAAGCTTGCATGCCTCAATGGAAGGTTTTTCACATTCGACGATAGGTCCACATCATTGGCCTTCGATTGAGTGATTCTATGGATGTTCGAAGCTAGATCACTATTCACATTCTATGGATTTTACCTAGAGAGACATTGTCATTATTGGTGGTTTCTCTTGTGCCTGTTAACAACTTTCATCATTGCTTGGTAATCAAGTGATTTTCTTGCATGTTCAACTTTAGTTCACATATTTGCATGCTTGAATTTGTACTTGTTCGGGTCGAGATGGAGCACAAGGCCTTAGGTTTTTTCTGATAAGATCCATGCTGCAAGATATTGTAGTTTATCATGAATTATTGCATGACTCTTTTGATTGGATGGTTGCGACCATACCTGAGTCTATCTGTTGATCCTTACTGCTGGATGGTTGCGTCCATACCTTGGATCTCAGTTTTTATGTACTTTATTATGGATGGTTGTGCCCATGCCACATATTCATGTATCATAGATATCAGTTGTATTTGTAATTGCAAGTCTTTCGACAGCGGTGTTTGGTTCGAACGCATTCTTGTAAAGCATTTCACCCCTCCCTCTCTCTCGAACCTCATGCTTTAGGGGGCATCTGTTACACAGCATTTTGTCACCATCCCTGCAATCCCCATCCCACACATTAAAGGATAATTTATGTGACTAATAAGAAGTGGCATGCCTTACAAAGACCATCATTCCATCCCTTTCCATGAGGACAACATTCCTTCTGTTGAAAATTCCCTGACCAGACCATCAGAAACACATGTTTTTGGGTTGGCGTTGGTAGACCATTATGCCCTCGTGCCAAAGAGGAAGATTAACACTAGGCCCCATGTCCATTGGCGCTCTGTCCTAGTGAGCTACCCGTGCTAAGCTATTTTTGGAATGTTTTTTAAATATAGAGGCGAAGTTTCTATGCTAACAACTTCGTGGGCGAGTCAGCTTGGGTGGTTCGACTGAATAACCAGGGACTCCCTCCTTTGGCCTCTTGTTTCCACCTTTTGGAGAAACCTCCCAAAGGATAAGGCCTCCCTTACACCATTGTAGGGATCCAAACCTCCTCCTCTCCCTCTATAAATAAAGTTATCTCCCATTCATACACTAGCTGAACAATTATAGTTGAATGGTTGAAGAGAATTGCTGAACATTTTGCTAGTGAGATAGAGCAGAGAAAGAGGCCTTTGTCGAGAGAGAGCTTAGGCTTGTGTCCTCACCTTGTCCCAATTCCCTGACGATCCTTCAAGATTCACTTCAACTGAACCCCCTGAAGGAGGCTGTGATGTCAAGGCTCCAGTTGTAATCTCTTTCTTCTATTTATATATACATGAATATTGTTTGGTTCCCATATTGCACTAATATGATTTATTTTATGCAATATGTCTAATATTCCTTGATTGGTTAGTTAGTTATGAATGCAATCATTGTCTTGTATGCTGCTCTTGTCTATTGATCTTCGTGCAGGTATCTAAGTACCATTGCAGAAGGACCGTGACTTGTCTGGACAGAGATGAAGAGGCCACCACCACTACAGCTGTGACAATCGCCTCGGACTCCAGGTAAGTCAATCTACCCCGACCTATTTCATTTGTTAACTAGGAACCTACACATTAGCTTGTTCCTTTGTTGCTAGACCCACTCTAGGGCTAGAGGGATTGTCTCTATCCACAGAGAGGATTTACCTACTCAACATAAACCTAATACAATAATCCTGGACAGATTCATTAGGAGCTCCTCTAATGTTTTCATATTCATATAATATTTGTAAAAGGGTTTTTCTTTCTTTCCCATCTATTGATAAACAATCTATGGAAAGAAGTTAAATCAGCAATTTGACCAGCAGGTAGAGCTTTAAACCATTTCTTAACATCTCCTGTTAGCGTTGTGCAAATAATCTCATTTGAACATCATCCTCATCAACTTCATGTAATTCAAAGTAATAAGTCATTTTATTTACATGTTGTTGAGTAGTATATTGACCAGTACCATCAAACTAAAAAAATTTACTCAGGTAATCTTGTGGCATGGCATGTAAAGGGACTTGTAAGGCCAAAGGGGCATATCTGGCTACCATGGCTAAGATGCTAGCTTGACTGGGAGGTAAAGTAGTGGTGCTTGGGGATGAACTTGAAGTACTTGGAGATGAACTTGAAGTGTTTGAAGATAAAATTGGAACACTGGAATATGTACTTGGAGATGATCTTGAAACTTTAGGTTAAAGAGGAAGTTTGGGGATGAATGGTTCTGTGGAATGAACTGTGGTGGATATTATTGATGAGGTGGTACTAAATAAAGTTGTATTTACAGTTTGAGAAGGTTTTGCAGAATGCTTAGGGGTAGTAGCAACTAGGGCAGCTAATTCAAATGAATGTTGAAAATAGGCCTTGTCTTTATCTTTAATCAAATTTGAGGTCAAAACATCAAGCTTATCAAAAGTCTCTAGAACCTAATGATCTAAGTCAAGTTGTATAGTTTCCTTCTTTTCTTCAATAAATTGAATAAAATTAGGGTATATTACAATATCATAGATTGAATTTTCAGATTTGGTTCTAAACAAAGAATGCTCAAATGATAAATCAAATTGAATATCCTGTATACTTGATAAATCTTTAAGAAGTGAATTTGATTTGATTGATTGATTACTACTTCCTAGACTTTCTATTTTTTTGGATTTTCTTAAAATTCTGTCAGGATCGTCAACAATTATAGTAGGTTGTGGATCAGGATGAGCCCTAGTATAGTATGTTCTTTTAGAAGCCAGAATTTTAACTTTCAATGAAAATTTTTAACAACCCCTTCAAATATTAGTGCAAAAAATGAGAAGAATTGTTTCTTTTAAGATCTGTTTAAACTAGGGACTGTTTCCCCAGTATGGTCGCCAATATGTTATCGCTCCAAAATTTCCAAGGGTTATTATGTGTGTTTAAAGAAATATTAGAGGTAACTATCAACCACCTTTGGAGATTAAGATATAGCCTTCCTAATGCTCAGAGAGGGCTCTCTCTTAATAATTTAAATTTGTTGTTTTAATTGACTTTAGGCTAGTTATGTAAGATTGATTTGGTTTGATTTTGATTTGTTGGTGGAATTACTGATTTAGGGATAGGTGCCTTTCTACTTTCCATTGAGATATGGAGTCAATATATCAAGAAAACATAACAGAATCAAGTTCTAAAGGAAGTGTTACAGGGCAGGGTAGCTAAGCAAAATAAGATCTTAAAGGCTGAATGGTGAAGTGGTTTTCAATCGGGATCAAGGAGCAGTTAGGGATTCCTTAAACCAGATAATGAGAGAAGTTGAAAGAGGTCAATCAAGATCAGAGAGAAATTAAGGATTCTCTAAACCAAATATCATAGGAAAACATAAAAATGGATAACAGTTCAAAACAGAGTGTACTTAAACAAATTCTGCAATAAAATTTCAGTTATACCATTCAAATTTAGAAAACATGCAATTTTATGGAATACTTAAGAAAATAACATGAACAATTGAAATATACTTCACTCAATTAGCTCAACACATGAATCCTGTAAAGAAATGCCTTTATTACTTGTCCTGTCTGTCAATTTGGAAAAGTTACAATGAACCCTTAGGTAGTAGATCAATTCAACTATAGAAATGTTCAGGAATCCACACTCAATACTTCGAATTGATGAAGTATTTACACAAAACTTAATACAAAATATCCTATAAACTGATTTAGGATTTATTCAAGGAAAAGAAAATATATCCATGCAAGAAGATAGAGACACCTATTAAGTAACTGCAAGTTGTCCCTGTTTATTTGATTTGTTGTTTGCTTCTTTGATATTTGTTTTCTTTCATGCTGGATGGATTTCAAGCTGGCTTGTCTTTCACGCTACTTGTCATCTGACTTTTCTTTTAACTCTGTTTTTATCCTTCTTCATATTTAACCTATGTTTGCTTTATCTACCTGCTTTGTTTACTATTTTACCTTGTCTCCTTTTTACCTATTTTTTACCTTTACTTGTCACAGTAAATCACATAATTTTTCCCATGCCTCTTCATCTGGAAGTTTGATTTTTGCCATCCTCTTGTAAATATCATCTTCTTCAGTGTACTTGTTAAATGTAGGCTTTATTACAAAAAGATGATTTACCTCATGCTGGACATAAAAGAGATTTGAAAAAGTACTTTGCCTGTAGGAATTCCTTTCAATGAGGAATTGTTGGAATTTTCTTTAGCTACTTCCCTAATATTTTTATCATAATATTCATGCCTCATTAGTCTATCATTGATTACTAATGGATTAGGTATACCTTTTTGTCTTAAAACATCAAACCTGTTCATGAATCTGTTTACTGCAAGTTCCATAATTTGGCACTTATCTTCAAGCTGTGTTATCAGATTTCTCTTGGAAATCACTTTCTTCACCTCTAAGATTTTTTCTAACCTGTCACTTATTCCAATTTCTTCTAATTCATGCTTGTTTTTGGAATTGAGAAACTTAATTATCTCAGTGGCTTCCTCTAGTTTCTTTCCAAGCTCTTCTTTGACTTTTTGAATAGCTTCACTTGCTTCCTTTATCAAAACTTTCTGTTCAAATATAAGTTGGATAGAAGGCCAAATATCATTAATAGAGTTAATAAATTTGGCCCATAATTGTTGTTTTGCTTGGGCTAGTGGCTCTTTCAGTGATAACTCCTTTTCTAGCTTATGAATTATTTCATTAAACCTGTTGGATTTCTGTGTTTCAGATTTATACTTGATTTGAGCCAATTTCTTTTCATCTTCTAAACTTTTCACTTGTTCCTTAAGCTTATTGATTTCAGTCATTTGTATTGGCATATCTTGCATTTCTTTAATAAATTTACTTGCCTCATCACTGGGATGGGTTGTTGGCACTGCTAATACTATTGCTGGTGTAGTAGCTAGAACTTCTGCTGATACTGGAACTGTTGTAGTAGCTGGGACTGCCATGGATAATGGAGCTGCTGTAGCCACTAGAGTTGATGTAGAAGCTATAGGAATGGCAGTAATAGGAACTGCTTCCATACTGCCTTGCTTTTCTTGCACTAACTTTTCCATTTCAGTTTCCATCTCTTTCAGTTGAGCTATTAACTGAATGATGAGATTCATCATTTCATCCTTCTGATTTTCATTCTCTAAAACTTATTTAGTTTTTGGATGCTCTATTGTAGGTAATTTCAGTTGTTTCTTCAATGCAGCTGTGTTTGCATTATTCTTCTTGATAAGCTCTTATGTTGCTTTGATGTTCTTTGGATCATAACCAACCTCCATGACCAATACTTCAAGTGATTTTATCCTATTATCCTTTGCTTGTGAATAAGCTTTCTCTAGTTTTAACTGTGCCTTGATATTTTCTAGAGAATTTTTTAGTTTTTGGAATCTTAAAGCCTTGTTTGTCATAGTGGAATAGATCATTTCTCCTGCTTATTTATGGAACTCAATCTAATCTATGGGATGTATATTTTAGCAACAACTTCAAAGGCTGTTTTCTTGTAATCTGCTGGTGATTTTGGAGCCTGCACTGTTGGCTACAAGAATGTCATTTGCATCTTTCTAATTTTGTAATCAAAGGCTGAAAGTAATCTTTTTTGGTCACTAGGAGTTTGTTTCCGATACTGGGCATAAGTTACAGCTTTCAATGCTTCATTCTTCAATTTAATTTCTTTGTACTTCTCCATTATATCTTTCTCTTTATCCACTAGTTTGCTTGATGATGAAACCTCTGCACTATGTTTTTTCTGAATGATTTGTACATTGGAGGTTGATGGTGGGTGTGTTTCTTCTGAAACTGTTGGAGGTGCATTCTCTCTTACCACTATATTTGTATCAATAATTTCAAATATGTCAATTATCTCTTCCTGTTCAATCACTGGATTCAGTTTTTCCTTATTCCTATACATTAGCTTGAATTTGGTATCAGAAGTAGTCTCTACAGAATGAGAGCCTTCCTCCCTTGCCCTCTTTGAATTTATGTCATGTGGGGCTGGAGTAAACAGGATGGAACTAGTATCAACCTGCTTCTCCAACTCTTGTAAAATATTTTCCAACCACTCTAACTAGTTGGAATACTTTTAAACTTCAGGCTTCGACTCATGAATAAAAGGGGTTAATTTGAATTTGAATCTTAACTTACTTATGACTCCCAAGGGATCATATTTCCATTTGAAACTGCTACTGATTTTGAAATCTTGTAAGTACTTCTCTGCTTGCTGACCAACATTCCTATTATTGCAAGTAAAAGGCCCTAACTGGTTCTTGATCTTAAATTGAGTTTTCTTCTTTGCTGAAAGGAAGTTGACTTCATCTAAATTCAGGATTTGTCTGATGTATTACAATGAAAATAACCTAATTGGGAGGTATTTGGGAAGTTGGTATGGAGTAAGCTGGCTTCCATACACCCTAATTTCTGTATGATTATGGTATAAATACCAGTCTCCTGTTTTACTTTGATCTGACAACAGCAATACTTTCTTTATCTCTTCACTGACTCTAGGATGAATGCTACTGTGTAGCATATTAACAACTAGATAAACAAATGAATCAATGGAGTATTTATATATGAATTCTGTGGAATCCTTTCAGATTAAGGATGTCCAAAAGATTACAGATTGGGGGTTACCCTCTGTGTCCAGTTTTTGGAGGCTAACTGCAAACCTTTCTGATTGGAAATATAAGAACAAATGGAACAAAACTGAGGATTATTTAAATTCTCCTTCCTCTGGTAATTTGAACAACTGATCATGGCTTGCATCTGAAAGATATTGGGCAAAATTAAAGATTGAAGCAGGAGGTTGACCTGGGAAAAATATGGATAGGAAACCTAGGACAGAAGCATCTCCATGTTCATCAGTGAAGTACCCTAAAATACATGACAGCATTGTAACAATTTGTCTTGTTCTCTCTGAAAGTTGAATATGGAGGATTACTTTTTGGGGTTTCTACTGATGGAGAAAGGAAAGTTTGGAATATTTTGAATCTTTTGGGAAATTCCAGCTTGAGATATAGTTCAGTAAGGGTTTCAATTGATAATGGGACTTCATCAGGCTTTGGTTGGATCTGTAACATCTGATTTATGGATTGAGTAGTAATTGTGAAAAGGATCTCTTGGTTTGGGGTAACTAAAGCCCTTTCATTAGGCAAATAGTTGATTTGGCAGAGTCTAATGAGATCTGGAAACTGAAAGGTTTGTGGGAAGATATATTTAGGTAGGTTTGAGTCCTAGAGGTGGATATCATCAGCCTGATCAATGAATTTGTCATGGCTCTAGCAATGGAGCTCTAAAAGGTTGAAATCAGTGACTGTGTCACTGATTATGAAGTCCTTGTCAGCTAGAGGGGTGTGGTCAATATCTACCACAGGTGGTTGCAGAGGGTTAGCAGATAAAATGCTCTAGGAGGCCATAGTTTCGTTTAATTTATCAAATTATTACTTTTTGTGCTTAATTTAATGGTCTCAAGTGGCTTAGGATTACCTCAAAATGGTTGAATTCGGTCTGCAGAAGTCCAGGAGGAAGCAGGGGCTTTCTTGGTCTGCAAGGCTTCTATTCTCAGTTGATAATGGCTTCAAACTAGGTCGGAAAAGGTTTTCTTGGACTCTTTTTCGCAATTTCAACATAAAATAGACAACTAACGGTAAAGGGCGGGTTTATTACTTTTAACCTTTGTTTAATTGCAATGGCGTGGGGGTTTAATTCAAACAAGGGTGGTTTTCATCATAAGGCGTCGAGGTAGCCTAGCGGTTTATCGCATGCAAAAAGGAAAATTGGTGGTTTTGGTACTGGAGGGTGTGATTGATTGTGGGGTTGTCATGTGGCTGGGGAGAGGGGGTGTGAAACCACCCATTTCGGACCCCCCCCCCCCCACCAGCTTTAAACATTGGACTGTCGAGGGTGTGAAATTCTCTATTAGTCATTGGATCTAATCGACAATGATCGGGTGACTGGTAGAAGTGAGGGGTTCTGATAGATGGGACCCGGGGATGATTTATGCGAAGGGGTTTTAATATAAGTGGGTCGGGGTAATATAGTGTTATGCGATGGGATAAATATAAAGGGGATATGTGAATGGGTTAAATATAAAAGGGATCGGGGATTAATCTATAGTGGGTTAGGGATATAAAATAAGCGGAGCTAATTAAAAGTGGGACCCGGGATTATATAAAGGGGTTTGTAAAATATAATGGCGGGATGTTAGAAATACACTAGGAATAGGTTAAAATGATCTCGAGGAGGGGTTTTTGCAGTGGGGCACGATATATTTTAAACATTTAAAACTTTGGGTAAGTGGGTTTTGCATGTTTTTAATGGAAAAGGGGAGTTAGCAAAGGGGAAGTTAATTTTCGAAGGGAAATGGGTTTTTAACTAGGGAAAAAGGTTTTAGGAAGGGGAAAGGGATTTTTTACAAGGGAAAATGACTTCCAAGAGTGGAAATAAGGATTTTAGAAAAGGGAAGGGGCTTTAGGAGGATATTAGTGATATGAGATGAACCAAGTGATGTTTTTCATTACTTGTGAAAGTAATCTACCTACCCTTTATTTACCCTAACATTTTTTACTTCATTTATTGGGTGCATTTGAGCTTGCTGACCCTTTTATTTTCTTTTTATAAGAAAAATAACTTACTTCTAACCTTATAACTTCCAATGGCTCAGATTAAACTGATGAGCTCATTTCTATTCTCTCCCTAACTATTGATCTGCCAAGATTAAATGGTTTGGCCAGATCTTTTTTCACTAACTATCATGACATGA
This sequence comes from Pinus albicaulis, assembly GCA_034641835.2. Classification (NCBI taxonomy): domain Eukaryota; kingdom Viridiplantae; phylum Streptophyta; class Pinopsida; order Pinales; family Pinaceae; genus Pinus; species Pinus albicaulis. The sequence continues at coordinate 1,725,644,636 of CM076578.1, read as the reverse complement.
AATTTAAAAGCATGAATGAATCAAGATCAAATTGTTTGATCATCATGAATTGTGGCATTGTGGACAAGCTGCACATAATTTTATTTGCATAAAGAAAATGAAGAGTAGTGGCATTTGAATGTGCAACACTTTCAGGATCTATTTTTGTTTCTTTTTGTGGGGTTCATACTTTATATTATTTTTTTTTCTTATTTTCTTTTGGTCCTTTGATTTTTCTTTTAGGACATACCCTCTTTTCATTTTTTAATGGGAAAACATTTGCAGAAAGCAAAGGTATTTACAATATTACAATAATTTAACATTGTCAATTCAAAATTATGATCCCTATTATTATAGGACTTGAATAGGATCAACTCCTTAGGCCACATAGATGGTCATACTGGCCCTTAATTCAGTGTCCGAAGACTATCAGGTCTTTGTGCAGATCATCTTGGGCATAAAGAAGTTACTGGACTGGGAAGCGATGTGGGTAGATCTTCAACAAGAAGAGATGAGGAGAGATCTACTCAAGGGCATACTTGATGGCAGCAACAACAGTGGTTCGAAGCCCAAGACGGAGGAGGAGAATGCAACCCTTGCATCAAAGGGGCAGCAAGAGAAGCGCAGGAGGTAAAAGGATATTTCAAATATCTAGTAATTCCAGTGTGGCGAGATGGGACACTACGCCACATAGTGTCCTCTCATGAAGAAGGAAAAATATGAGAATCATGGTCCTCGGGACACAATTGCGATGATATAGGAGGAGGAATTCATGACGACTTCCCAAATATCGTCAAGAGAGAGTTGGGGTGATCTAGAGCTGTAGTTCAATAGAATTGAAGATTGGTAAGGATGCTTAAGGATTCCACCTCTCGGATCATCACCTTACTATGGGAACCCAAATTAGATGTAGCAGGATGGACGGGTGCCAGTTGGTGTAGAGGAGTGCAAAAGTGATAGTGTAATGGTTAGCAGCGCCAGAGTCTGAGAAACATAGAGCAGAGTTGGCAGCAGTGTAGTAAGGCACAATGTAGAAGTTGGCAGCAATGTAGAGGCTTCATAGGGACAACGTAGAGGCTAGAAGCAGTCAGATATTCATCACAGCGTTGCATCATATTTGTCCAATTTGAGAGGGAGTAGAAGTACATATGCAGAATTTGAGAGAGAGTAGAAGTACATATGCAGTGTTTATAGTGGAAGTGTCAGCAGTAGTACAGATGCAGCGTTTGCATAGTGTTGGTGGGCAGCATTTCAGACATCAGCATCAGAGAGGAAGATGTTACAGAGTCAGAGTAGTACTGAGAGGGTGTACTGCTAGAGCACATTCCTCGCTAAGAAGGAGTGTTGATTTTGGGTAGCATTAGATGTAATATAAGTCTCAAAATATTTAGAGAGGCCTAGACACATGTATTCCAGATAACCCAGAAATCGTTTGGGAAATCTCCACCTGGATTGCATTTTATTAAAATAATTAATTATTTTTAAAGGGACCCCAAGTCTAAACTTAGGAAAATAAAATAATTAAAGTGAATTAATAGAATATGGGTGTGAATGTTCTAGAAAATGTGGATTAAGTGAAAATTTAATCTTAGTCGTTGATTAGATATCCAATCTGGGTCGTTGAATTTTCAAAGAAAAGACTATAAGAATGGCTTAAAGGGTCATTTTGAAAAGCACATTGACACAAGGCGAAGGAAGGATCAAGAGATTGATTTCTTTAGTGAGCAGTGTCCAGGGAGAAACTTTGATCTAGAGATTCTACGTAGAGAGGGGTATTAATTCCAGTTGGAAGCATTCATGATCCAGAGAGTGCATAACATAGGTGACAATGAGAGCCACAGAGGCAGCGCATAGCCAATGACACAGAGCCTACATAGGCACTACGCAGATCCTAAGAGGGTTTTGTATTTTTGTTGAGGAGATAGCGTTGGGTCAGTGCCAGATCCCAGAGAGATTTTCCAGAGACTAGAAGGCCTCATTTTCCAGCCAGCAGAGAGATCAGCGCAGAGACAAAGGGAAACCGTAGCTGTGGTGCAAAGGTAGCGCAGGGTAGTTCATTTTGGGTGTTAATCGATGTCGGGTTCCCGTGGAGGAGTGAGGTTTGTCTCACAAGATATTTATTTTCAGTTTTTATACATGATTTTACAAATTCGTCAATCATAGAATTATACGAAGAAATAATTACTGCATAATAATATAAACCCTCAACTGTTGCATCGGTTTTCCCACATTGGGTTTTTCTGGGGACATTGGTCCAAAAATAACTGTGTCAGATGTGTGTATTATCTATTCTTGTTTAGTTTTGTTTTCGCACTTTTATTTTTCTGCAATTTATTTAGTGAATTTTGCAGTGTGTTTAATTCGATGTTGCCGTAGCAATAAACAGAATAATCAATTTATCAGTTCGGATAATTAATACCAGTTGATGCAATAAGATTCCAGATTTGAGGAATTTTCACATGGTATCATAGCCAGGTTTAAGCTGAGTGCAGGAGGAACAGAAGAACATATCTAGCAGATCCAACATTGGTGAAGTCAAGATCAAAGAGCTGCATAAGTAGCATATCGGTCTCCTAGAAGTTTGCACAATCCAAGCCAGGAGGGCTAGTTTCTGCAAGAAAATATCTCTATGAGTGAGTTGACAAAGAGGTAGGATTTTCCATATCGTAGTTTGTCCATGGCAGAGGGAGCAACACAGTAGATTAGTGCAGATCAGTAGCTGGAGGGACGCGGTTTGCTATGCAATAGTGATTGTTGGTGAAGAAGTCAGGAAGAGTAGTTGAAGACACTTTTTGGGGATTTTTGACCTCAGATAATTTCTTACCCAATAAACTCAGATTTCCCTTGCAAAAGAAATAGATTTTGTGGCTTTCTCCAAGAGGGAGTGCATAAATATAGCTGCATAGAGGGTTAGAGGCAGTAGATCGACAATGATTGGGTGAGATGGCACCCAATGGGTTGCGTGACCAGGACTAATTGGGGGTGACTACCTATGTAATCTGGAAGGCAAGTATTTCCTTCCTTCTAGATGAACATGACCTCAAGCACTTTATCGACAATAATTAGGTTGAACTAGTAGATGCCACACCATTGAGAACATTCAAGAAGAACATGGCTAAAGAAAAGCGGTTAATCCTTGATGGAGTGAAGGATCATATTGTTTCACACATCTATGGCAAAGGGATAACCAAGGAGATGTGGGATGTGTTAGCCATGCTATATCAGGGGTCTTCCGAGTAGAGGAGGATGTTTTTGGAGGAGAATATGTGTACCACCAGGATGCAGAAGGGAGAGCACATTGATTCGTTCTTGTCTAGACTTCAGGATAACCGAGATCAGCTGGAAGTTGTGGGATCAACTCCTCAGGCCACATAGATGGTCAGACTGGTCCTTAATTCAGTGCCTGAATACTATTAGGTCTTTGTCCAGAGCATACTGGGCAGAGAGAAGTTACCAGAATAAGAAGCGATGTGGGCATATCTTCAGCAAGAAGAGGTGAGGAGAGATCTACTCAAGCGAAAACTTGATGGCAACAACAACAGTGGTTTGAAGCCCAAGATAGAGGAGGATGAAAATGCAGCCATTGCATCAAAGGGGAAACAATAACATCGTGGGAGGAAGAAGGATATTTCAAAGATCTAGTGCTTCTAGTGTGGCGAGATGGGACATTACATTACACTGTGTTCTCTCAGGAAGAAGGAAAAATATAAGAAGCATGATCCCCAGGTCGCGGCTGTGAAGATAGAGGAGGAGGAATTCACAATAATTACCTAAATATCGCCAAGAGATCATTGGGGTGATCTGGAGATGAAGTTCAGTAGAACTGAAGATTGGACAGGATCCTTGAGGAGTCCACCTCTTGGATCATCACCTTGCTACGGAAGCCCAAATAAGATGTAATAGGATGGATGAGTGCCAGTTGGTGCAGAGGAGTGTAGAAGTGACAGTCTAGTGGTTAGCAACGCATAGCAAAGTTGGCAGTAGTGTAGGAAGGCACAATGCAGAAGTCATCAGCAACGCAGAGGCTTCAGAGGGACAACACAGAGGCTAGGACCAGTCATATCTTCATCACCGAGTTGCAACATACTTGTCCAATTTTGGATGTTTTTCAGTTGCAGTAAGCAACTATGATGCAGTACAGTAGCAGCAACACAGACGCAAAATTTGAGAGGGAATTGCAGTACAGATGCAGTGTTGATAGTGGCAGTGTCAGGAACACTACAAATGCAACGTTTGCACAGTGTTAAACATCAACATCGCAGAGGGAGATGTTACAGAGTCAGAGCAGTACTCAGAGGGTGTATTGCTAGAGCACATTCCTCGCTAAGAGGGAGTGTTGATTTGGGGTAGCATCGAATGTGATCTAAGTTTAAAAATTTGTAGAGAGGCTTACACATGTATTCCAGATAACCCCGAAATTGTTTGGGGAAATTCCACCCGGATTGTATTTATTAAAATAATTAAATATTTTTAAAGGGACCCTATGTCAAAGTTAGGAAAATAAAATAATTAAACTAAAATAATAGAATACTGGTGTGGATGTTCTAGAAAAGGTGGATCAAGTCAAAATTTAATCTTAGCCATTGATCAGAGATCTAGTCTGGGTCGTTGAAGTTTCAACGAGAATACTATAAGAATGGCTTGAAGGGTCATTTGGAAAATCACATTGACATAATACAGAGGAAGGATCAAGAGATAGTTTTCTTTAGTCAACAGTGCTCAGGGAAAAACTTCGATCTAGAGATTCTACACAGAGAGGTGCAGCAATTTCGATTGGAAGCATTCCTGATCTAGAGAGTGAATAGCAGAGGAGACAGTGAGAGCCACAGAGGCAGCATGGAGCCAGTGACACAAAGCTTACGCAGAGCCTGAGAGGGTTTCGTATTTTTGGTGAAGAGACAACGTTGGGTCAGTGCCAGATCTTGGAGAGATTTTCTGGAGGTCAAAAGGTCTCAGTTTCTAGCCAGCAAAGAGACCAGCGCAGAGATAGAGGACAACCATAGCTGTGACGCAGAGACTATGTAGAGTGACACAGTCACTGCAGAGAGGCATCGCAGGGTAGTTCGTTTTGGGTGTTGATCAGTGTCGGGTTCTCATGGAGGAGTGAGGTTTGTCTCACAAGATATTTATTGTCACTTTTTCTGCATGATTTGATAGATCCATCAATCATAGTTTTCTACTCATAAATAATTACTACATAATAATGTAAACCCTCAGTTATTGCACCGATTTTCCCGCATTGGGTTTTTCCAGGGACATTGGTCCAAAAATAACTGTGTCAGATGTGTGTATGATCTATTCTTGTTCATTTTTGTTTCCACACTTGTACTTTTCCGCAGTTTATATGATGAAGGTTGCAGTGTGTTTAATTCCATGTTGTCGTAGAAATAAACTGAATAACTAATTTATCAGTAATGAGAATTAATACCAATTTCTGCAATAGGCTTCCATATTTGAGGAATTTTCACATGGTATCAAAGCTAGGTTTAAGCTGAGTGCGGGAGGAACAAAAGAGTTATGTAAGCAACAAATCGATCTCCCGGAAGATTGCGTAGTCCAAGCCAGGAGGGCTAGTTGCTTTAAGGAAACATCTCTCTGATTGAGCTGACAGAGAGGTGGGATTTTCCATATCACTGTTTTTCCATGACAGAGGGAGCAACGCAGTAGAACAATGCAGAGCAGTAGCTGGAGGGACACAATTTACTATGCAACAGTGATTGCTGGTGCAGAAGCGTCAGGAAGAGTAGCTAAAGTCACTTTTTGGGGCATTCTAACCTCAAAGAGTTTCTTTCCCACGAAATTCAGATTTCTCGTGTAGAAGCATCAAATTTTGTGACTTGATCCAGCAGGGAGTGCGTAAAAACAACTACACAGAGGGTTAGAGGCAGCAGATTGATAGTGATTGGGTGAGATATTTGTTAGTGGGTTGTGTGACTAGGAATGGTTGGAGGGTGCCTCTAACTACATAATCTGGAAGGTAAGGATTTCCTTCCTTCTATACGAACATGGCCTAGCACTTTATTGATAGTACTCAGGTTGAACCGGTAGATGTCGCACCATTGAGAGCCTTCAAGAAGAACATGGCTAAAGCCAAGCATTTGATCCTCGACGAAGAAGGATCATATTTTTTCACACATGTCTGGAAAAGTGTCAGCCAAGGAGATGTGGGATGCATTGGCCACGCTATATCAGGGGTGTTCCGAGCAGAGGCAGATGTTTTTGGAGGAGAAGATGCGAACCACCAAGATTCAGAAGGGAGAACGCATTGATTTGTTCCTGTCTAGACTTCAGGAGAACCGAGATCAGCTGGCAGCATTGGGATCAACTCCTTGGGCTGCAGAGATGGTTAGACTGGCCTTTTATTCAGTGTTTGAAGACTATCACGTCTTTGTCCAGAGCATCCTGGGCAGAGAGAAGTTACCGCACTGGAAGGCGATGTGGGCATCTATTAAAGAAGAAGAGATGAGGAGAGATCTACTCAAGATCAAACTTGATGGCAACAACAACAGTCGTTCGAAGCCAAAGATGGAGGAGGACGAGAATGCAAACCTTACATCAAAGGGGTAGCAAGAGCAGCGCAGGAGGAAGAAGGATCTTTCAAAGATCAAGTGCTTCTGATGTGGCGAGATGAGACATTACGCCACATATTTTCCTCTTAAGAAGAAGGACAAATATAAGAAGCATGATCCTCAGGCCACAACTACGAAAATAAAGGAGGATGAATTCATGATGATTGCCCAGATATCGTCAGGAAAGCGTTGGGGTGATCTGGAGTTGTAGCTCAATAGAACCACAGATTAGGCAGGATCCTTAAGGAGTCCACCTCTCATATCATAATCTTGCTACGGAAGCCAAAATTAGATGTCGTAGGATGGATGGGTGCTAGTTGGTGCAAAGGAGTGCATAAGTGACAGTGTAATGGTTAGCCTCGCTAGAATTTGAGCAGCACAAAGCAAAGTTGGTAGCAGTGCATGACGAAAAAATTCAAAAGTAAGCAGCAACGCAGAGGCTTCAGAGGGACAATGCAGAGGCTAGCAGTAGTCATATCTTCGTCACCGAGTTGCATCATACTTGTCCAATTTTGGATGTTTTTCAATTACAGTAAGCAACTAATATGTAATGCAGTAGCAGCAACACAGATGCATGATTTGAGAGGGAGTTACAGTACGGATGAAATGTTGATAGTGGTAGTGTCAGCAATAGTAAAAATGCAACGTTTGTGCAGTGTTGGTGGGCAGCAGTGTTAGCCATCAACAACGCAGAGGGAGATGTTACAGAGTCAGAGCAGTACTTAGAGGGTGTATTGCTAGAGCACATTCCTCACTAAGAGGGAGTGTTGATTTGGGGTAGCATCAAATGTGCTTTAAGTCTCAAAATATGCAAAGATTCTTAGAAACATGTATTCTAGATAACCCAGAAATTGTTTGGGGAAATTCCACCCGGAAATAAATCCACAATACTATGGTTGTATAGGAAATGGTAAAGCTAGGCAAATCCATATGCATACCCATGCATGAAAAAACTAGTGTGGAATACATACATGCAACTCGGTACCTGCAATCAAATCTCGTCGTTGTTGTCGAACCTGATGTCCGCTTGCACTTTCCTGCTCTTACTTTGTCATCTTGCTCCAAATCACCAAGTATCCACACTTTCCAAGAGCACTCCAAGAAAACTCTAAGTATCCAAGAGTATGAGAGAGAGAGAATAATGAGAGAGCTCCAAAAATGCACTGACAAAAGGTATCAAATGATCCTCAAAATCCTTTTTTTAGAAGAGACCTTTATTTTTCTTCGTTTTCCATTATTTTCCTTCATTTTCCTCCTCACATGCAACCTGTGGCCTTTTACCTCCCTTTCTTCCTAATTTCCATTATTTTCATAAATAAATGTGCCAAAAATACTTTTTTCTCTTTAATTCCTTAGCCATAGCCTTTACCAATTTCCATAGCTATAATAACCATGTGAACACCCGCACTAGGATGTTTTTCCCAACATTCAACTTGGAATACATGTCCCATCAACCATGGTTATTATTTTAACTTTATTACATGGAATTTTCACATGGGTTGTTACACTATCTCCGCCTTCCATTCTATGTCTATCTCCCTCCCTCTCCCCCCCACCTCTCTCTCTCCACCTCTCCCTCCCTTTCTCTATATTTCTCTTCTTCCCTCTCCCCCCTGCCATCTATATCTATACCTCCCTCCATCTCTCCTTATTTGTCTCTCTATCTTATCCCCCTAAACACATGCCTCTCTCTCTCTCTCTCTCCATATATATCTCTTTTCCTCCCTCCCTTTCTTCGTTTCTCTATCATTCCGTCTTGCCCCCTCCATCTATATCTCTATCTCCCTCTTTATCTCCTTCTCTATCTCTCTATATTAGCCTACATACAATCTCTCTCTCTCTCTCTCCGTATATATCTATCTATCTATCTCTCCCTCTCCCTCTCTATCTCTTCCCCTTCTCTCTCTCTCTCTCTCTCTCTCTCTCTCTCTCTCTCTCCATATATATCTCTCTTCCTCCCTCCCTTTCTTCGTTTCTCTATCACTGCCTCTTGCCCCCTCCATCTATATATCTATCTCCCTCTTTATCTCCTTCTTTATCTATCTATATCAGCCTGCATACAATCTCTCTCTCTCTCCATATATATCTATCTACCTATCTCTCCCTCTCCCTCTCCCTCTCTATATCTTCCCCTTCTCTCTCTCTCTCTCTACCCCCTCCATCTATATCTCTATCTCAACCCCCAAATATACACACTCTCCCTCCATATCTATCTAGTTATCTCTCAATCTCTTCCCCTTTTATCTCCATTTCTATCTCTCTTCCTTCATCCCTCTCTTTATCTCTCTCTTCTTCCCTCTCTCCCCCCTCCATCTATATCTCTATCTCCCCTTGTCTCTCCTTCTCACCCCCAAAACATACACACACACACTCTCTCTCTCTCTCTCATCATCTTTCCATCTCTCCCTTGTCACTCCCTCTCCCTCTCCACTTTTCTCTCTTTATGTCTTTCTTCCCCTTCCAACTCCATCTCTCTCTCCTCTCTCTCAATTCCTCTCTATCTTCCTCCCTTTCTCTCCCAAGTATCTCTATCTCTCCTCCCTATTAGCACTCTATAATTTAGGGCATTGGAAGACTAAACTATAAAGCACAACATCAAACCACTTTGAAGTCCATGACCTAGCCTTCCTAGACTCAGATAGGGCTCTCTCTATTTTTGTAATTTAACTTGATTATTATAGTGATGGGGGTTGTTTGTTTGATTGATTTGGTGGTTGGCAAGCAGGTCTGCAGGGACTATTCCATTGGGCTATGAGGTCAAAAGGCTGGAATGGCAAATCAACATTCAAGAGCGTCACAGGGCAAGCTAACTGTGCTAAATGGATCTTAAGAGCTATATGAATATGTGGTGAAATAAATAGTAAGGTTCAGTAATGACTAAAGAGCAGTTAAGAATTCTTAAATCAGACTTCAGCAAAAAACATTTAGATTGTAAATGTAGACATAATTAAGGTGCTCTGACAACAAATCTTAATCTAAAATATGTGATTTACAATTAGATGAACATATCCACAGTAGAGAAAACAATAGAAACATTTAAACAAAGAAGTAGCACATCACCATTTTGACACAACACAAGAATCCTGTAAACGGTCTTTGATTATTGATGTCCAGCTCCAAAATTATAGTGCTCCAATATAGTAGTTCTTACAATGCAGGGGCTAACAATATCCAACCCTTGAAAATGAAAATTCAAGCGGTATTTACTAAAACTAAGTCGGTTTCCCTATTTACTTTGGCAAACTTCATTAAATACAAACAAACTAAATTTAGACTTAGACAAGTGTGGCCATGCAAGGCCCGAGCAAAGAAAATCTCTGATAAACACCGCCCGTAGAATTAACTTTGGTAACTCTTCAAGAATGTAAGACTCAGGCGGCTCTTTGTGAATCAAAAAGAAGGCTTGGAGGCGGCTGATAATGGCTGCGAGGAGGCAAAAATGGGTGGCTATGAGATCTAGCTCTTCTTTTTGGGCTGCTTTTGCTGGATCATTAAAGATAATGTGATGCTGGCATTTCTGATCAATCGGTGGTTGTGCTGAGGTGTCCACCATGCTCTTTCAATCTTGGTACATACATAGATTTTTCCACTCCTTTTTGCTGGGAATTGTCGTTTCTATGACTTATCGATACACTTCATCCACTTATGTGGATTTTCTGAATGTGGGTCTAGTGAGGAAAACATGCTTCAGCTCATGTTGAATAAAGATGTCCTTGCTCAAGTGGTCCCAGACAACTTTCCCGGACATCTTTCCTTTAATGCTGGTGAATTTGGTGGTATCCTTAGCTGTTTCTTTTAGTTTTTTCATATAATCTCCCCTTTGGATTAGCTTGTTATTTATTACATACAGTGAGGGCGATCCTTTTGCCACCAGGGGTTCAATCTTGTTCAGGAATCTGTTGATGGCCAGGTCCAACTCACAACACTTCTCCTCCAACTGCCTTACTAAATTCCTCTTAGTGAGGACCTTTCTCACTTCTAATATGGTTATTGTTCTATCTTGTACATCCAGCCCTTCAAGCTCATAGTTGGTTTTGGATTTCGGGAATTTTATGATTTTAGGGGCTGTGATTGGCATGCTTCCTAATTCCTGATTTGCTTTTTCAATGGCCACGATGCATTTTTCCACCAACTCTTTTTGTTCAAAAATGATGTGGATGGAGTGCCAAGTTTCCTCCGTTGACTTTATGATACCGTCCCAGATTATCAACTTCATTTGGCCCAAAATGTTGTTGTCCGAAAATTCCTTCTTTGCCTTCTCCAATCTTTAAATATTCTTTTGGGCTATCTCATGGGCAGTTTCAGACTTGGACTTTTGATCTCTCAGGATGCCAATCTGTGCTTCTGATTTCTGGATCTCTTATTACTGCAGGGTCATACTTTCCATGGCCTTTGACAACTGGTCTGTCCCACTAGATGTTCTAACAGTTGTGGGAGCAACTGATGGGATTGTCGAAATGGGGACAGCTTCCACCGAGATGAGTGTTACTCGAGTTGCTTCTTCTTTCTCCTTCGGCAACTTCTCCATCTCATTTTCCATCTGTTTGATTTGGGCAGAGTGTTCCACAACTAATTTCAATAGCTCTGCCTTCTGTGAATCATCTTCCTCAAAGCCTTTGGCCAAGGTTTCCCCTACTGCTAGCATCTTGAGTTGTTTCCTGAGGGTTTCTATATCAACATTCTCCTTCTTCAAAATCTCCTCCACAGCATGAACAATGGTTGGGTCATGACCCAACTTCACTATTAACTCTTCTAAAGACCCGATCCTTGAGTCTTTAGCCATGGCAGATATCTTTTCTATCTTGATTTGTGACTGAAACATTGGATAGGGATACCTGCAACTTTGACAAGCTCATAACAGTATTTGTCAAGGTGGAGGCCACCATCTCTCTAGTATGCTTGTGTAACTCCATTTGGTCAATTGGATGGATGTCCTTGGAATTAAATTTGAATGATGCCTTCTTGTAATCTCCTGCTCCTTGGGGTCGTGGGATCAAGGCTTCTATAAATTCCATCTGCATCCTTCTCTTCTCAGTGTGAAAAGCAGACAGTTGCTTGCTTTGTGAACTTGGGATTTGCTTCTAGAATTGATTGTAAGTTTTAGTCTTCAGTGCCTCATTTCTCAATTTTATTTCCTTGAATGTGTCATACTCTGATTTTTCTTGGCCTTCTATGGTAGGATTGAAAGTATATGTCTACAAGGCCTACTGCTGTAGAGACATTATGGTTGTAGATGTAGAGGAGGCCATTGTTTGACCACCCACTGGAGATGGCACAGGGGGGTTTGAAATATGAACCATCGTTTTTTGTCCTGATTCTCCTCCTTGATCGATATCCATATGAACTCAGGCCCTCTTCATATATCTTATTTTAAATTTTTTACTAGAGGCACCAGTCACCGAAGGTGACTGATCCTCTCTTGGCATTTTGCGCCATATCTCTGTCTCTCGCTCTTTCCCCTTATCTTCTTTTCCTTCTGTATTCTTCCGTTCTTGTGGCGTTGGGGTCTAGATGCTTGGAGTGGAGAACACTTGTTCTTCCTCTTCCTGGAAGGTATTAGTCACCCATTCTATTTGATTGGCATACTGCTCAATTAAAGGTCTGTGTGTGATCATAGGGTGTGGATTTGTTTTCCACCCTTTTCCTGGAGATAATCCCTGTAGGGTCATATGACCAAGTGAAACTGTGGCAGAACCCCATCTCTTTTAGTATCTTTTCTTCCTCCTCTCTTGCACCTTTATTGTTAGAGATGAAAGGCCCAATTTGTGTCTTGATATTGAACTGAGCCTTCTTCTTTGCAAAGACAAAGTGGAGCTCATCTGCATGTATCATTTGCCTTATCTATTCTAGTGCAAAGTCCCTCATGGAGAGGAAATTTGGAAACTTGTAGGGGGCTAACTCACTTCCATATACTCGAATCTCTATGTAGTTTTGGTACAAATACCAATCAGTTTCCTTCACTTGCTCTATTAGCTGCATAGCTTTCCTGATTTCTTCACTTATCCTAGGCTTTGCTGCATTCTTGAGTGTGTTGATGGATGGGTATATAAACAAATTCACAAAATCCTTGTATGTATAATCCCTCTGATCCTTTAATAGCAGGGTGGTCCAGAACATGACAGATTGGGACTCACCATCTTCATTTACCTTGGTCATTTGAAATTGAAACCTTCTAAACTGGAAATGAACAAACATATATACCAACACATAGGAGTATTTGAAAACCTCCTCTGTATCAAACTTTAAAAAAATTTCATGAATGTCCTCTGCAAGAAATTGAGCATAATTGAAAAGGACTGTGGGTTTAGAATATAGGGAAAGAGTGGACAAAAAACCTATCATAGCTTCCTCTACCCAATGATCAGTGTGATAACCCGACAAATAAGATAAAACAATATAATGTGCTTGGTCCTAATAGAAAAGGAAAATAAGATATGAGGAGGGTTCTTTGTGGGCATTGGGGTATTAGGGGGCGATGAAAGTTTCAAAGTTTTAGCTCTGCTAGTAGGGTCAAGCTTTTGATAACATTCTCTAAGGGCTTCATACAATAAAGGGACCGCTTGTTTAGGAGTGGGGGCCTGCATCATCTGCTAGATGGATTGGGCATTGATGGAAAACAAGATTTCTCCTATTGGGGTGACTATCATGGTCCTCTAATTTATGTCATAAGAGCTTCAGCACTTCCTGATGAACTCTGGGCAACTATGGGTTTTTTGGAAGGTGTAAAGAGGTAACTGAGTCTCCCATAGGCTAATTTCATCGGCTCTTTCAATAAATTGGGCTTCAAACCAGAAGTAGACATCATATAAATCAGAATCTGACTCGATCTCATGGATTTTGTAGTCTCTGTTTGATAGCACCAAGTGATCCATGTACACTTATGGGTAGACCATAGGATTAAAAGGTTGTTGATCTAGCTTCAGAGACATTCTATTTAATGGTTCTTCTTTCACAATCCTGTAACAAAGAAAGGGACGACATACGGGGGAGCCAAGAGAGGGAAATGATTGTGGGCCAGCACTGGGGAAGGGATACGATAACATGGGATAGTAACGGGGATTGACAGTATAAAGAAGCCCCGTAATCCAGTTTTGTAGAGTGCTGACAGATATCCTTTTAAATTCACACTTTCTCCGGTAATACCTGCAAATTCAATTCCTGTGTTAGATTGACAATACTGACAGAGTAAACTTTGTAATTATGCTGACATTTGGCTTTTAAAATAGAGATGTGGTGGCGTGGCGGTGGTGCGGGTCCATTGGATAACAACCTGACCTTTTATAGTGCAATGGTTTTCTTAACAGGAGGGGATGTGATTGAAGTGGACAGTGGGAGTAAGCGTAGCACATCTTGTGCATGCAACGGTAAAAAGGTGCGGTTGTTTTGTGAGTGGCACAAAGGACTTTTTGGAGGGGGTTGTGAGTGGTAAATGGTATTGGAGAGGGGGGGGGTGATGACATTTCTTTGTTGTTCATAGGAGACTCATTCACAACTTGCCTGCATTTACAACTTGACCCGCTTAGGGTGCACGACTCAACCCAAACACGTTCAAGGCTCTGCCTTTGCTTGTTTTTTCTACCTTAACTACTTTCTTTGTTGCCTTCTTTGATTCTTGCTTTGGAAAGGATTTTGAATATTGACATCCATGTAAAGTATGAAAATTTTTCAAAGATAAAATAATCAGTCACCTTATTATACTGTAAAATACAGGAGTCTAATAGTGGCTCCATCTGGGGATGGCAGCTCCTTCAGGAGGTGTCAAGAACACCGTAGACTAGTAGCCTGATCCATTGAGTTGATCCCACACCTTGTATCTTGATCTGTTAGGCAACTTGGTGACTGGAAACTAGTTGATTGTTCCTCCTGACTTTGACTGATAAAAATAGACCACATGCTTGGCCAACCAGTTTATTAGTAGACTGGAATTTGAACTATAACTGCAATTGAGCTTATCCACTGCAATCTATCAAGTTGAACATACTGCTGCACCTTGAAAACTTGAATGGTGAAACCAGAACTTAGCTAAAACTAAAGTGTGAAACATACAGATCTGATAATGAAAATCAATCTAAAACTGAAATTTGAAATATGCTCATAGTACCGAGGTTATTTGCACAACTACCTACCCTAATCTAACTTGGAGATGATATATACACTAAGTGAACTCCTTTCTCCAATGCAACCAATCAAGTAATGGCTACATGATGGATTCTTGTTCATTTTTTTGAGTGGGTTTAGAAAACAAAAGGGCCACTCCCATCTTACTTTCCCTTGAACAACAGTGCTCAAAACTTTCCTTAAACTCTGCAACAAACCATTCCTGGCATAGCTTACTCCTTATTTATATGATTCTAAGAAGCCAACAAAATAAATAACAGACTTCATCTAGGGCTGCTCCTAGTTCCACCTTGTCATGCTCAGGATCCTTTTGAAAGAGAATATTTGTGTATTCTTCATGGTCATCTGACATGGCATCCTCATTATATACCACTATGATGTCCTCAAGCAAACCTGATATGTCTTGACTAAGTTGGTTGAATTCTGTTTGAAGGCCCTCATTTTGATGAATAGGAGCACTTTCTGGAAATAGGCCTTCTTGAGAAGGTAGAAAAGAATCAGTATCAAATTGTTCTTATGTTTCTTCATGAGGAAATGCTTCAGTACACAAATCATCAATAGAACAAATAGCATAAACTCTTCATTACTTAAAAATTTAGAGGCTAGTTGCATGCTTAGAATTTGATTAATTTATTCTTCAATTAAAGGAGGAGGGAGTCTTTGTTTTCTTTGGATTGAAAAACAATTCTTTTCTTTATCTTGTGAAGACTAATCATGAGGTTGAATGTCTTCTTTAGCCTCACACAAAAGAGCAGATGAATTATCCTTTGTCCCCACAGAGAGATCTTGTGGATCTTCTTTCATTTCCTGACTCATTTCATTTTCAACTAACTTCTCCTGGTTATCATGACGATTAACTTGAGAATGAAATTCATGAATTGCTTCTAAGAGATCCTCATGATGCCAATTTCCTAAATCCTCATCAATATTTATTGTATGAGATCCTCATATTGATCACAACAATTTTTAGCTAATGATAAATATGGAGAATATTCTTTATAATGCTCATAAAACACCTTGTGGAAATATTTTAAAGAAAACAAACTACCAAGGTTCAAACCTTCATACCATTCCCTCACTTTCCCTTCTAATGTTTCCATGAACATCTTCATGAGGAAATCCTCATGCCATTCCACCTTCAACTTCCATGAATGTATATGAAATTTAATGAGATGTAACGAAGAATCGTCAACATTCTCATTTTGAAAAATAGGAAGGTTTCTTTGCCAATTTACCTAAGGAATTTTATGTGGGAATCCAGGAATGTGATCTCTATTCATTGGAGCATACCTGCGTTTTATTCTTGGATCCATCTTGTCAATCAGCCAGAGAGTGGTGTCACTGTATATTCACAACCAATCTAGATTCTTCTACCAATGGAGTCTTTAGGTCAAATGAAAACTGTGGAGTCGCCAGGTGGATGATTTCAACTTTCTTGTGTCCAGCTGTTGTCTACCATCAACAACCAGATACCAATCTTGGAACATACTTGAATCATACAATATTTTGATTGGGGTTTTTGAGTTCTGATGAAATATTAAGTTTTTTCAATAAGTTCCCAATATGGTCGCCATTATGTTAGCACTCTATAATTTAGGAGATTTACAAGACTAAACTATAAAGCACAACATCAAACCACTTTGGATTCCATGACCTAGCCTTCCTAGACTTAGAGAGGGCTCTCTCTATTTTTATGATTTAACTTGATGATTATAAGTGTTGATTTTAGCCTAGTTACAGTGATGGGGGTTGTTTGTTTGATTTATTTTGTGGTTGGAAAGCAAGTTTGCAGGGACTATTCCATTGGGCTATGGGGTCGAAAGGCTAGAATGGCACATCAACATTCAAGAGCATCACAGGGAAAGCTAACTGTGCTAAATGGATCTTAAGAGCTGTATGAATATGTGGTGAAAGAAATAGTAAGTTTTAGTAATGAATAAAGAGTAGTTAAGAATTCTTTAATCATACTTCAACAAAAAACATTCACATTGTAAATGCAGACAGAATTAGGTGCTCTGACAGCAAATCTTAATCCAAAATTTCTGATTTACAATTAGATGAACAGATGCACAGCAGAGAAAACAACGAAAATATTTAAACAGAGAAGTAGCACATCACCATTTTGACACAACTCAATAATCTTGTAAACTGTCTTTGATTATTGATGTCCAGCTCCAAAATTACAGTGCTCCAATATAGTAGTTCTTACAATGCAGGGGCTAACAATATCCAACCCTTGAAAATGAAAATTCAAGCTGTATTGAACTAAAACTAAGTCGGTTGCCCTAATTTACTTTGGCAAACTTCATTAATTACAAACAAACTAAATTTAGACAAGTGTGGCCATGTAAGGCCCGAACAAAGAAAATCTCTAACAAACACCGCTTGTAGAATTAATTTTGGTAACTCTTCAAGAATTTAAAACTCAGGCGGCTCTTCGTGAATAAAAAAGATGGCTTGGAGGTGGCTGATAATGGTTGCAAGGAGGAAACGATGGGTGGCTTTGACCTCTAGCTCTTCTTTTTGGGTTGCTTCTACTAGATCATTAAAGATAATGCGATGCTGGAATTTCTGATCAATCGGTGGTTGTGTTGAGGTGTCCACCATGCTCTTTCAATGTTGGTACATACATAACTTGTTCCAATCCTTTTTTTTGGGAATTTTCATTCCTGTGACTTGTTGGTACACTTCATCCACTTTTGTGTATTTGCTGATTGTGGGCCTAGTGAGGAAAACATGCTTCAGTTCATGTTGAATAAAGACGTCCTTTCTCAAGTGGTCCCAGACAACTTTCTCGGTTATATTTCCTTTAATGCTGGTGAATTTGATGGTATCCTTAGCTATTTATTTGATTTTGGTCATATAATATCCCCTTTGGATCAGCTTGTTATTTATTACATACAGTGAGGGCAATCCTTTTGCCACCAGGGGTTCAATCTTGTTCAGGAATCTGTTGATGGCCAGGTCCAACTCACGACACTTCCCCTCCAACTGCCTTACAAAATTCCTCTTAGTGAGGACCTTTCTCACTTCTAATATGGTGTTTGTTCCATCTTGTACATCCAGCCCTTAAAGCTCGTAGCTAGTTTTGGATTTCAAGAATTTTATGATTTTAGGGGTTGTGATTGGCATGTTTCCTAATTCCTGATTTGCTTTTTCAATGGCCACGATGCATTTTTCGACCAACTCTTTCTGTTCAAGAATGATGTGGATGGAGTGCCAAATTTCCTCCACTAACTTTATGATATCATCCCACATTATCAACTTCATTTGGCCCAAAATGCTATTGTCCGAAAATTCCTTCTCTGCCTTCTCTAATCTTTCAATATGCTTTTGGGCTATCTCATGGGCAGTTTCAGACTTGGTCTTTTGATCTCTCAGGATGCCAATCTATGCTTCCAATTTCTGGATCTCTTATGACTGCAGGGTCATACTTTCCATGGCCTTTGAGAGCTGGTCTGTCCCACTAGATGTTCTAACAGTTGTGGGAACAACTGATGGGATTGTCTAAATGGGGATAGCTTCCACCGGGATGAGTGCGACTCGAGCTGCTTCTTCTTTCTCCTTCAACAGCTTCTCCATCTCGTTTTCCATCTATTTGATTTGGGAAGACTATTCCACAACTAATTTCAATAGCTCTACCTTATGTGACTCATATTCCTCAATGCCTTTGGCCAAGGGGTCTCATGTTGCTAGCATCTTGAGTTGTTTCCTGAGGGTTGCTATATCAACATTCGTCTTCTTCAAAATCTCCTCCACAGCTTGAACATTGGCTGGGTCATGACCCAACTTCACTATTAAATCTTCTAAAGACTCGATCCTTGAGTCTTTAGCCATGGCAGATATCTTTTATATCTTGATTTGTGATTGAGCATTGGATAAATATACCTGCAGCTTTAACAAGCTCATAGCAGTACTTGTCAAGGTGGAGGCCACCATCTCTCCATTCTGCTTGTGTAACTCCATTTGGTCAACTGAATGGATGTCCTTGGCATTAAATTCGAATGATGCCTTCTTGTAATCTTCTGCTCCTTGGGGTTGTGGGATCAAGGCTTCTAGAAATTCAATCTGCATCCTTCTCTTCTCAATGTCAAAAGAAAACAGCAACCTGCTTTGTGAACTTGGGGTCTTCTTCTAAAATTGATTGTAAGTTTTAATCTTCAGTACCTCATTTCTCAATTTTATTTCCTTGAATGTGCCAAACACTGATTTTTCTTGGCCTTCTATGGTAGGACTGAAAGTAGATGTCTACAAGGCCTACTGCTGTGGAGACATTGTGCTTGTAGTTGTAGAGGAGGCCATTGTTTGACCACCCACTAGAGATGGCCCAGGGGGGTTTGAAATATGAACCATTGTGTGTTGTCCTGATTCTCCTCCTTGATCAATATCCATATGAACTCGGGCCCTCTTCATATATCATTTTGAATTCTTTACTAGAGGCACCAGTCACCGAAGGTGACTGATCCTCTCTTAACCTTTTTCTCCATATCTATGTCTCTTGCACTTTCCCCTTATCTTCTTTTCCTTCTGTATTCTTCCTTTATTGTGGAGTTGGGGTATGGACACTTGGAGTGGAGAACACTTGTTCTTCCTCTTCCTGGAGGGTATTAGTCACCCTTTCTATTCAATTGGCATACTTCTCAATTGAACGTCTGTGTGTGTGATCATAAGGTGTGGATTTGTATTCCACCCTTTTCCTGGAGATAATCCCTACAGGGTCATAAGACCAAGTGAAACTGTGGCAGAACTCCATCTCTTTCATTATCTTTTCTACTTCCTCTCTTGTTGCTTTATTGTTATAGATGAAAGGCCCAATTTGTGTCTTGATCTTGAACTGAGCCTTCTTCTTTGCAGAGACAAAGTGGAGCTCATCTGCATGAATCGTTTTCCTTATGTATTCTTGTGCAAAGTACCTCATGGAGAGGAACTTTAGCAACTTGTAGGGGGCTAACTCACTTCCATAGACTCGAATCTTTGTGTAATTTTGGTACAAATACCAATCTGTCATCTTAGCTGCAAAGCTTTCCTGATTTCTTCACTTATCTTTGGCTCTGCTGCATTGCTGAGTGTGCTGATGGATGGGTGCATAAACGAATCCACAAAATCCTTGTATGTATAATCCCTCTCATCCTTTAATAGTAGGGTGGTCCAGAACATGACGGATTGGGGCTCACCATCTTCATTTACCTTGGTCATTTGAAATTGAAACCTTCTAGATTGGAAATGAACAAACATATATAACAACATAGAGGAGTATTTGAAAACCTCTTATGTGTCAAACTTTAAAAATCGTTCATGAATTGCCTCTGCAAGGAATTGAGCATAATTGAAAAGGATTGTGGGTTTAGCATCTAGGGAAAGAGTGGACAAAAAACCTATCATAGCTTCCTCTACCCACTGATCAGTGTGATAACCCAAAAAATAAGATAAAACAGATATAATGTGCTTGGTCCTAATAGAAAAGGCAGATAAGAGATGAGGAGGGTTCTTTGTGGGCATTGGGGTATCAGGGGCCAAGGAAAGTTTCAAAGTTTTGGCTCTGCTAGCAGGGTCAAGCTTTTGATAACATTCTCTGAGGGCTTCATACAAGAAAGGGACTGATTGTTTAGGAGTGGGGTCCTGCATCATCTGCTGGATGGATTGGGCATTGATGGAAAACAAGATTTCTCCTGTTGGGGTGACTATCATGGTCCTCTAATTTATCTCATAACAACTTCAGCACTTCCTGATGAACTCTGGGCAACTATGGGTTTTTGGGAAGGTGTAAATAGGTAATTGATTCTCCCATAGGCTAATGTCATCATCTCTTTCAAGAAATTGGTCTTCAAACCAGAAGTAGACATCAAATAAATTAGAATCCAACTCATTCTCATGGATTTTGTAGTCTCTATCTTCTAGATCCAAGTGATCCAAGTCCACTTGTGGGTAGACCATAGGATAAAAAGGTTGTTGATTAGCTTCATAGGCATTCCCTTCAATGATTCTTCTTTCAGAATCATGTAATGAAGAAAGGGACGAAAAAGGGGGAATTAAAGAGATGGAAATGATTGTGGATCAGCACTGGGGAAGGGATACGAAAATAGGGGATAGTAACGGGGATTGGCAGTCTAAAGGAGCCCCATAATCCAGTTTTGCAGAGTGCTAACATCTATTCTTTTAAATTCACACTTTCTCTGGTATTACCTACAAATTCAATTCATGTGCTAGATTGACAATACTGACATAGAAAACTCTGTAATTATGCCCTCATTTGGCTTTTAAAACATATATGCATTGGTGTGGAGGTGGCGTAGGTCCGTTGGATAATAGCCTAACCTTTTATGGCGCAACGGTTTTCTTAACGGGAGGGGATATGATTGAAGCGGACAGTAGGAGCAAACGTGGCGCGTCTTGTACATGCAATGGTAAAAAGGTGTGGTAGTTTTGTGAGTGGCGCAAAGGGATTTTCGAAGGCGGTTGTGAGTGGTAAATGGTATTAGAGAGGGGGAGGGAGACGACATTTCTTTGTTGTTCATAGGAGACTCGTTCACAACTTGTATGCATTCATGACTTGACTCGTTTAGGGTGCATGACTCGACCCAAACAAGTTCAAGGCTCTACCTTTGCTTGTTTTTTTCTGCCTTAATTTATTTCTTTGTTGCCTTCTTTGATTCTTTCTTTGGAAAGGATTTTGAATATTGACATCCATGTAAAGTATGAAAAAATTGCAAAGTGAAGATAATCAGTCACCTTGTGATACTGTAAAATACAAGAGTCTAACAGTGGCTCTAGCTGGGGATGGTAGCTCCTTCAGGAGGTGTCAAGAATACCGTAGACTAGTAGCCTGATCCATTGAGTTGATCCCACATCTTGTATCTTGATCTGTCAGGCAACTTAGTGATTGGAACTAGTTGATTGTTCATGCTGAATTTGACTAATAAAAATAGACCACATGCTTGGCCAACCAAATTATTAGTAGACTGAAATCTGAACTGTAACTTCAATTGAGCTTATCCACTGCAATCCATCAAGTTGAACATATTGTTGCACCTTGAAAACTTGAATGGTGAAAAAAAAACTGAGCTAAAACTAAAGTCTGAAACATACTGGTCTGAAAATGAAAAGCAATCTAAAACTGAAATTTGAAAGATGCTCATAGTATCGAGCTTATTTGCACAACTACGTACCCTACTCTAACTTGGAGATGATATATACACTAAGTGAACTCCTTTCTCCAATGCAACCAATCAAGTAAATGGCTACATGATTGATTCTTGTTCACTTTTTTGAGTGGGTTGAGAAAACAAAAGGGCCACTCCCATCTCACTTGCCCTTGAATAGCAGTGCTCAAAACTTTCCTTAAACTCTACAACAAACCATTCCTGGCATAGCAAACTCCTTATTTATGTGATTCTAAGAAGCCAACAAAAGGATATTGGAACCATACATGGTCCTAAGGATTTAAATAACAAACTTCATATAGGGTTGCTCCTAGTTCCACTTTGTCATGCTCAGGATCCTTCTGAAAGAGAATATATGCATATTCTTCATGGTCATCTGACATGGCATCCTCATTATATACCACTATGATGTCCTCAAGCAAACCTGATCTGTCTTGACTGAGTTAGCTGAATTCTATTTCAAGGCCCTCATTTTGATGAATAGGAGCACTTTGTAGCAATAGGCCTTCTTGAGAAGGTAGAACAGCATCATTATCAATTTGTTCTTCTGTTTCTTCATGAATAAATGCTTCAGTACACAAATCAGCAGTAGAACAAATAGACATAAACTCTTCATTATGTTATCACTCTAGTAATTTCTTAGGTTGTGGGATTTGAATTTTTAGTCCGAGAAAACTAGAGGTAACCACAAACCTACTTCAAATCCTAGGATCTAGCCTTCCTAGAATTCAGAGAGGGCTCTCTCTTTAAGATTTATCTTTGTTTCTTGATTTATGTTTTTAGGCTAGTTATGATAAAACAATTGGTTTTGTTTTTAAAGGTTTTGGTGGGAAAAAATCACTTAGAAGTAAACGAGAGAGAAATCTACTTGTCCATTGGGCTATGGAGTCTAAATCTAGATAGCAGTACTAGAAGTCAAGGCAAAAAAGGTACAAATGTATTCAGGGCAAGATAGATAACCCTCAGAGATTTGGGAAAAGTGTTTTTGGTGAAATGGTATGACCAGGATAAAAGGCTATGAAAGATCCTTTGATCCAGAAAGTGGAAGAAGGAGGCAGAGGTCAAACAGGAGTAGGAGCAATTAAGAATTCCTAACACTAGAAATCAACAAAAAACATTCAAATGGTAACTAGTTAAAAACAAGGAGTAAAGGACTAACCTATAGTAATATTCCTAGTTACTCATTAAGATTGAACAAACATATATAATGGAATGCATGAAACTCAAGAAAGAAAACAATGACAAGAAGAAAGTACTTTACTCATCAGTTTATTACGAGGATCCTGAATTATGATGCCAGTTTAGCTTTGTCCAGTCTGCTACTTCGAAATCAACACATAATAGCCTCCAATGTTTTAGCAAAAAGTCTATAGTAAATTCTATCAATTTTGTTCCATACTCAATACTTCAAATGTAGAAGTATTTATACAAAATGTAGTTACAAATATCCTAGAATACATCTAGGAATATCTTTAGGAAATCGAAAATATCTTCACAAAATAATAGGGATAGTTGCTTAACAAATTAGCAAGTTGTCCTCTTTATCCAAAATAAATAGAACTACTTTATTTAATCAAGGAGCTTTGTGTGATTTGATGTCCTGCTTTGCTCGCTGCTAGAAAATATCTGTAGTTGAGTTCCCTTGGCTGATACTCTTTCATCTGATACTCTTTAACGCTGACCTTTAACTCAGATACACTTTGACTGATATTTCCACTATCAGGGAAAATTTTAGGGGCGAATTCTAGCCCAAGGGCAAATTTTAAGGGATTTTAGATTTTAGAGGGGCAAATTTTTTATATAAAACCTATTTTGTATAGTTTTACATAATTAGCCCCAAAATTATTTTAAAAATACTTAATTATTATACTTTAGCCAAAAAAAATAAAGGCGCATAAAAGCTGAAAAACTGGATTCGCCTCCGCATTTACTATTCTGCACGGGTTTGGGTTGTATTCGCCCCGATTTACTATATTGGAGGGTTTTGGAACGACTTTCGCCCCCAATATCTAGTATGGCTACAGGTAAAACTTGCCCCCAATATCCAGTATGGTAGGGTAACGCTTGCCTGTGTTGGGTGGGCTGCACATGTCGACATAATGGTGGAGCACAAAGTCTGTGAGACAATGAGTTCTCGATATAATTACTATGACATTTACAGTGCATTGTTTCATCAAAAATGTGTTTGTATCATCATTTTTTACTGGGATGAATGTAGCTAGATGCAATGTTTTTGTTCCTAGATGTTTTTAACCATGCACTACTGAGTCAATTGCTCATGGGTTTTGGCAGTAGGTGCACATTTAATTACTAGGTCAAGATAAATAACTGGACAGAATTCACCATTACTTGTGGAACCAATCTACTTAAGAAATGCTTCCTGATAATCAATTTCCCAAAATAAAATTTATATATTTATATTCACCATTTTCATATCAATCATTTTCCCGCCCCAGACTGCAGGATGAACATCACAGGACCAGTCAACAGTGAAGTAATAGGAGGTCTCCAAGCCAGATATATACTCCCTCAATCCAGGGTGCCAGCCTCCATGCTAATTATTTTTCTTGTTACTTTGCATTGGAGGCGTAAGAGCAAGGGCATCAAAAATTTTGCTGCTTAATCTTCTTGTTACGATTCATAAAATGAGATGTAATTTGTGAAATTGTATGTTAACCACCTCTGGAGGAACTGATTTGGTACTGTGGAAGTGTTGAAAATTGCAAATGCAGTGCCCCGAGTTGATTCAAGTTCTGAGAATGGATTCCTTTACAACACAAGACTTCCTATAGATCCTCTCAAACGCTAGTATTCGATTTCTGTATTCATCCACGACTTCCTATACACCCTCTCCGACACAACACTTCTGTTACTGAGATCTCCGTTTATCATGTGCTATGTTCAATTGCTGGGTAGCAAAAGATTTTTCGTGCAAGTTTCTACTGGATCGGTCCTCATAGATTTCAGATCCATCTGCTTTGTTCCTATACTGTAGTTGGAATGGTAAGAAATATGTTTATATGTTAATCTTGCATCACTTAGAAACAGAGTATTAATTGAGATAGGTCACTGAACTTCAGAGGTTATGGATTTACCAATATAAGCATCCTTATCACATTGCAGAGGATGGGAAAAACATTTTTCTGTTTTCTAAAAGTTGTTCCCATTTGTAGTTCAAGTTAAAAAAAGAAAATATCCGATTCTACTGGCTTTTCTTTTCAGGCGCCGGATATGCCAGGGGAACAGCACAGTAACGTCAAATATGAAGAGGTGAATAACAGAACACTGTCATAATAATTTTAAATAAGGAAGCTCAAAAATTTCTGGACTGATGTTATTTGAAGTAAATCCTTATGCAAGAGTTTATTAAAAGTTCACGAGGAGTGAAGCTCTTTACTTGCAAATGGGTACCGGCAAATAGGCAAGCAAAAGCACTTATATGTCTCTGCCATGGTCAGCATCAAATAGCTTTCCTATTTATTTTACAGATTCGACATTATAATAGAACCTTAATCGTGATTTCGTATATTCTTAGAGAGGGGTTTGACTGTTTTGTCTCCAGAGATATTCATACACTGTCCTTTTGGATTGGGACCTGTGGTTTAGGATTTCAGGTATATAATGTGTAATTTGTTTCTTCTCATGATTACAGGCTATGGAATAGAGTGCAACATTTTCATGGAAGGTATTCGGAATGTGACTATTAGTGGTTAACTTGGGTCCATGGACTATAACTGAATATGAAAAAGATGTTATCTAAACAAGAATATTTGGTAGAGCTTATGAATTTTCTTATTTTCAAAACTAATTAACCCACTTGAAACTTCTCACAGATACAGGAATGAGGCTTGCAAAGGCCGGGTATGCAGTATTTGGTATAGACTATGAAGTACATGGCAAATCTGTAGGAACACGATGCTACATAAAAAGCTTCGATGGCCTTGTAGTCAAGTGTGCAACATTTTTCAGGAGCGTCGCTGGTATGTGTAGTTGGGATCCTTTTATGCATGCACTATATAAAAATGTTATGGTGATTTATGTTCACTTGGAGTTTTATGACATCCATAGTGGTGGATAGTAAGAAGACGGTATGTGAATTAGACTTAGAGAATTGTATGAGATATGCAGTTGTGCATAGTAACAAGCCAGTATGGAAATTACATTACAGATCACGTTGAGTATAGGGAGAAAGCGAGGTTCGTTTATGGTGAATCAATGGGGGGAGCCGTTGCACTTCTCATCCATCGAAAGCAACCTAACTATTGGAGTGGTGTTGCGCTTTTTTCCCCTATGTGCAAGGTACAATTTGTAAATAATTCACATAACTCTAGTTGCAGAGATATGCTTTCTACAGTTTACTCTTCGATGGTAAATTATGTTTCCCATCAAACATTTTGGAGTGGTGTTGTGCTTGTTGCTCTTATGTTTGTGTGTAAGGTATAAATCATAAATAATTCACATATCGCAGTTGTAGAAATTAAAATATGCCTTATACAGTTCATATGGGCAGATGGTAAACTTTGTTTCCTATGTAGTTCAAAATTTGTTGAGTGTGATTTTTAATGAGCTGTGTTGGTCACATTTCTGAATTTATGTTAATTATAAATTTTGAGAACATTTTGGAATTTGAAAATTTGAAAGAGGAGTCAATTATTTGTTTGACCCTTATCTTGATTGTCATCTTTGAATTTATGTTGATAGCAGCTTTAGAAAATATCTTGAAATTAGATTAGACATGAGCGCAGGTGAGGTCAGAAGAGTTTTTCTTCAACAGTCTCACCTGAATCAGGAGCATATTGTGCAGAAGACTTTGGACCAAGTCGAGTATATATATATATATTACATTTGTGTCTCTGTAAGATGTATAAAGATCCAGACCTGTTAACCTCGTATAGCTTGTCCTCCAATGAGTGCTAAAGAGCGAGTGATCTTTTTAATGGACACAAAATTTGAAACTTCTGAAGTATTTTTCTTATTACTTTGCATTTGAAATAGAAAAAGTATGTGACCAGCTTCAATTTTTTGGTGATTCTATGTTAGTCATCAACTGGGTAAAAGAGGTGCAACAATGTCGAAATATCATTCTTGCTAATCTATTGGAAGATTTATTGAGGATAAGGCACACTTTTAACTTTCTATTGCCTTCAAACTTAACATATACAGGGAAAGAAATGGCGCCGCACATTGGTTATCTAAAGCAGGCTGTGCTTTGAATAGGGGGCTCTGGTTGATCACTGAGTACAGTGATGCTGAGCACTTCAGTTTTTACCTCCGACCATATATGGATAATCAACAACTTGTTGCAGCAATCTAATGTCTCCTTTTTGTTATTTATGGTTCTAACTTTTTGTGTTGGAAAAAACATTGTCTCATAACTGGATAGTCCTTTAATTTGTATTGTTTAGCTCTTAAATTTTGGGAACTTCGTTTTTGTATGCAACTGCTAAAATGTAAAATTAGGCCGAAGACGAAAAATTGTGAACACTTTCGACCAAATGAATACACATTGATAGATGTGTACATGTAAAATGAAAAAAAAAAACCAACGGGAGCACAAAGTCTGTGAGACAATGAGTTCTAAATATAATTACTATGACATTTACAGTGCATTGATTTCATCAAAACTGTGTTTGTATCATCGTTTTTTATTGGGATGATTGTAGCTAGATGCAATGTTTTTATTCCTGAATGTTTTTAACCATGCACTACTGAGTCAATTGCTCATGGGTTTTGGCAGTAGGTGCACATTTAATTACTAGGTCAAGATAAATAACTGGACAGAAATCACCATTACTTGTGGAGCCAATCTACTTAAAAAATGCTTCCTGATAATCAATTTCCCAAACTACAATTTATATACTTATATTCACCATTTTCATATCAATCATTTTCCCGCCCCATACTACAAGATGGAAATCACAGGACCAGTCAACAGTGAAGTAATAGGAGGTCTCCAAGCCAGAGACATATTCCCTCAGTCCAGGGTGCCAGCCTCCATGATGAGTATTTTTCTTGTTACTTTGCATTGGAGGCGTAAGAGCAAGGGCATCAAAAAGTTTGATTCTTGCTCTTCTTGTTACGATTCATAAAATGAGATGTAATTTGTTAAATTGTATGTTAACCACCTCTAGAGGAACTGATTTGGTTTTGTGGAAGTGTTGAAAACTACAAATGCAGTGCCCTGAGTTGATTCAAGTTCTGAGAATGGCTACCTTTACAACACAAGACTTCCTATAGATCCTCTCAAACGCCAGTATTGGATTTCTTTCTTCATCCGCGGCTTCCTATACACCCTCTCCGACACAACACTTCTGTTACTGAGATCTCCATTTATCATGTGCTATGTTCAATTGCTGGGTAGCAAAATATTTTTCGTGCAAGTTTTTGCTGGATCGGTCCTCATAGATTTCAGATCCATCTGCTATGTTCCTATACTGTAGTTGGAATGGTAAGAAATATGTTTATATGTTAAGCTTGCATCACTTAGAAACAGAGTATTAATTGAGATAGGTCACTGAACTTCAGAGGTTATGGATTTACCAATATAAGCATCCTTATCACATTGCAGAGGATGGGAAATTTTTTTTTATGTTTTCCAAAAGTTGTTCCCATTTCTACTTCAAGTTAAAAAAAAATATCCGATTCTACTGGCTTTTCTATTCAGGCGCCAAATATGCCAGGGGAACAGCACAGTAACGTCAAATATGAAGAGGTGAATAACAGAACACTGTCATAATAATTTTAAATAAGGAAGCTCAAAAATTTCTGGACTGATGTTATTTGAAGTAAATCCTTATGCAGGAGTTTATTAAAAGTTCACGAGTGAAGCTCTTTACTTGCAAATGGGTATCGGCAAATAGGCAAGCCAAAGCCCTTATATGTCTCTGCCATGGTCAGCATCAAATAGCTTTCCTATTTATTTTACAGATTCGACATCATAACAGAACCTTAATCATGATTTCGTATATTCTTAGAGAGGGGTTTGACTGTTTTGTCTCCAGAGATATCCATACACTGTCCTTTTGGATTGGGACCTATGATTTAGGATTTCAGGTCTATAATGTGTAATTTATTTCTTCTCATGATTGCAGGCTATGGAATAGAGTGCATCATTTTCATGGAAGGTATTTGGAATGTGACTATCCGTGGTTAACTTGGGTCCATGGACTATAACTGAATATGAAAAAGATGTTAGCTAAACAAGAATATTTGGTAGAGCTTATGAATTTTCTTATTTTCAAAACTAATTAACCCACTTGAAACTGCTCACAGATACAGGAATGAGGCTTACAAAGGCCGAGTATGCAGTATTTGGTATAGACTATGAAGGACATGGCAAATCTGTAGGAACACGATGCTACATAAAAAGCTTCGATGACCTTGTAGCCGACTATGCAACATTTTTTAGGAGCGTCGCTGGTATGTGTAATTGGAATCCTTTTATGTATGCACTATATAAAAATGTTATGGTGATTTATGTTCACTTGGAGTTTTATGACATCCATAGTTGTGGATAGTGAGAAGACGGTATGTGAATTAGACTTAGAGAATTGTATGAGATATGCAGTTGTGCATAGTAACAAGCCAGTATGGAAATTACATTACAGATCGCGTTGAGTATAGGGAGAAAGCGAGGTTCGTTTATGGTGAATCAATGGGGGGGGGGGGCATTGCACTTCTCATCCATTGAAAGCAACCTAACTATTGGAGTGGTGTTGTGCTTGTTTCCCCTATGTCCAAGGTACAATTTGTAAATAATTCACATAACTCTAGTTGCAGAGATATGCTTTCTACAGTTTACTCTTCGATGGTAAATTTTGTTTCCCATCAAACATTTTGGAGTGGTGCTGTGCTTGTTTCTATTATGTTTATGTGTAAGGTATAAATCATAAATAATTCACATATCGCAGTTGCAGAAATTAAAATATGCTTTATACAGTTCATATGGGCAGATGGTAAAGTCTGTTTCCTATGTAGTTCAAAATTTGTTGAGTTTAATGCGCTGTGTTGGTCACATTTCTGAATTTATGTTAATTATAAATTTTGAGAACATTTTGGAATTTGAAAATTTAAAAGAGGAGCCAATTGTTTGTTTGACCCTTATCTTGATTGTAATCTTTGAATTTATGTTGATAGCAGCTTTAGAAAATATCTTGAAATTAGATTAGACATGAGCACAGGTGAGGTCCGGAGATTTTTTCTTCAACAGTCTCACCTGACTCAGGAGCATATTGTGCAGAAGACTTTGGACCAATTCGAGTATACATATATATATATATATATATATATATATATATATATATATATATATATATATATATATATATATATATATATATATATATATATATATATATATATATATTACATTTGTGTCTCTGTAAGATGTATAAAGATTTAGACCTGTTAACCTTGTATAGCTTGTCCTCCAATGAGTGCTAAAGAGCGAGTGATCTTTTTAATGGACACAAAATTTCAAACTTCTGAAATATTTTTCTTGTTACTTTGCATTTGCAATAGAAAAAGGATGTGACCAGCTTCAATTTTTTGGTGATTCTATGTTAGTCATCAACTGGGTAAAAGAGGTGCAACAATGTCGGAATATCATTTTTGCTAATATATTGGAAGATTTATTGAGGATAAGGCACACTTTTAACTTTCTCTTGCCTTCAAACTTCACATATACAGGGAAAGAAATGGCGTCGCACATCGGTTATCTAAAGCGGGCTGTGCTTTGAATAGGGGGCTCTAGTTGATCACTGAGTACAGTGATGCTAAGCACTTCAGTTTTTACCACCGACCATATATGGATAATCAACAACCTGTTGGAGCAATCTAATGTCTCCTTTTTGTTATTTCTAGTTCTAAATTTTTGTGTTGGAAAAAACATTGTCTCATAATTGGATAGTCCTTTAATCTGTATTGTTTAGCTCTTAAAGTTTGGGAACTCCATTTTTGTATGCAACTGCTAAAATGTAAAATTAGGCCTGAGAGGGAAAACTGCGAACACTTTCAGCCAAATGAATACACATTGATAGATGTGTACATGTAAAATGAAAAAAAAAAACCAACGGGAGCACAAAGTCTGTGAGACAATGATTTCTCGATATAATTACTATGACATTTACAGTGCATTGATTTCATCAAAACTGTGTTTGCCAATCATCATTTTTTATTGGGATGAATGTAGCTAGATGCAATTTTTTTATTCCTGAATTTTTTTAACCATGCACTACTGAGTCAATTGCTCATGGGTTTTGGCAGTAGGTGCACATTTAATTACTAGGTCAAGATAAATAACTGGACAAAATTCACCATTACTTATGGAGCCAATCTACTTAAAAAATGCTTCCTGATAATCAATTTCCCAAACTAAAATTTATATATTTATATTCACCATTTTCATATCAATAATTTTCCCGCCCCAGACTGCAGGATGGAAATCACAGGACCAGTCAACAGTGAAGTAATAGGAGGTCTCCGAGCTAGAGACATACTCCCTCAATCCAGGGTGCCAGCCTCCATGCTGAGTATTTTTCTTGTTACTTTGCATTGGAGGCGTAAGAGCAAGGGCATCAAAAAGTTTGACGCTTGCTCTTCTTGTTACAATTCATAAAATGAGATGTAATTTGTTAAATTATATGTGAACCACCTCTGGAGGAACTAATTTGGTTTTGTGGAAGTGTTGAAAACTGCAAATGCAGTGCCTCGAGTTGATTCAAGTTCTGAGAATGGCTTCCTTTACAACACAAGACTTCCTATAGATCCTCTCAAATGCCAGTATTGGATTTCTTTATTCATCCGCGGCTTCCTATACACCCTCTCCGACACAAAACTTCTGTTACTGAGATCTTCGTTTATCATGTGCTATGTTCAATTGCTGGGTAGAAAAAGATTTTTCGTGCAAGTTTCTGCTGGATCGGTCCTCATAGATTTCAGATCCATCTGCTCTGTTCCTATACTGTAGTTGGAATGGTAAGAAATATTTTTATATGTTAAGCTTGCATCACTTAGAAACAGAGTATTAATTGAGATAGGTCACTGAACTTTAGAGGTTATGGATTTACCAATATAAGCATCCTTATCACATTGCAGAGGATGGGAAAAACCTTTTTCTGTTTTCCAAAAGCTGTTCGCATTTGTAGTTCAAGTTAAAAAAAAATATCCGATTCTACTAGCTTTTATTTTCAAGCGCCAGATATGCCAGGGGAACAGCACAGTAACGTCAAATATGAAGAGGTGAATAACAGAACACTGTCATAATAATTTTAAATAAGGAAGCTCAAAAATTTCTGGACTGATGTTATTTGAAGTAAATCTTTATGCAGGAGTTTATTAAAAGTTCATGAGGAGTGAAGCTTTTTACTTGCAAATGGGTACCGGCAAATAGGCAAGCCAAAGCCCTTATATGTCTCTGCCATGGTTAGCATCAAATAGCTTTCATGTTTATTTTATAGATTCGACATCATAACAGAACCATAATCATGATTTCGTATATTCTTAGAGAGGGTTTGACTGTTTTGTCTCCAGAGATATGCATACACTGTTCTTTTGGATTGGGACCTGTGATTTAGGATTTCAAGTCTATAATGTGTAATTTGTTTCTTCTCATGATTGCAGGCTATGGAATAGAGTGCAGGATTTTCATGTAAGGTATTTGGAATGTGACTATCCGTGGTTAACTTGGGTCCATGGACTATAACTAAATATGAAAAAGATGTTAGCTAAAAAAGAATATTTGTAAGGTATAAATCATAAATAATTCACATATCGCAGTTGCAGAAATTAAAATATGCTTTATACAGTTCATATGGGCAGATGGTAAAGTCTATTTCCTATGTAGTTCAAAATTTGTTGAGTGTGATTTTTAATGAGCTGTGTTGGTCACATTTCTGAATTTATGTTAATTATAAATTTTGAGAACATTTTGGAATTTGAAAATTTGAAAGAGGAGCCAATTGTTTGTTTGACCCTTATCTTGATTGTCATCTTTGAATTTATGTTGATAGCAGCTTTAGAAAATATCTTGAAATCAGATTAGACATGAGCGCAGGTGAGGTCCGAAGATTTTTTCTTCAACAGTCTCACCTAACTCAGGAGCATATTGTGCAGAAGAATTTGGACCAAGTCGAGTATATATATATTACATTTGTGTCTCTGTAAGATGTATAAAGATCCAGACCTGTTAACCTCGTATAGCTTGTCCTCCAATGAGTGCTAAAGAGCGAGTGATCTTTTTAATGGACACAAAATTTCAAACTTTTGAAGTATTTTTCTTATTACTTTGCATTGGAGGCGTAAGAGCAAGGGCATCAAAAAGTTTGTTGCTTGCTCTTCTTGTTACTATTCATAAAAGCTTGCTTATGCTCATTATCAATAGGTCTCCTATAGTTGAAATTGAGCTCTATGTTTTGAAGCAACCTTGTCTTTCATGCTATATGATGTAAGTTTAGAATGGAAACAATACTTCTGACAGTATAAGCATGATAGTATAAGACAAATGCATCCGAATGTCCCTGACTAAGACATGTTTAGCTGCATTCTGTCACTAGTAATATCATGTCTGCAATAGAATTTGACATTGATGCTTTTATTAAGTCTTTTTATATTTCAATCCACTAGACTTGGATTTGTAGGCAAACAGACTAATCACAAATATGGATGAATTAACTGTTCTTTTTAGTATACTAACGGCCTCCAAATTACATTCCATTAGGCCAATATATGTCTCCACACAATCCTGATGAGGGGCCATCTCTAATTGGTTGGAGGGTGCAGCGGTGCGAAAGTTTATGTCAGCAGGTTGCACTACATCCCCTTTTTGAAAATTCTAATACAAATTTTGGTGGACAAGCACCAATGACAACAATCAGGACCGCCAAAGTAAATAAGAGCATATCTTTAATAAAATACTTCAAAGGTTCTCAACCCCTTGCTACACCTGGAAATTTGTTAGCATCCCATACATCAGTAGATTCAAATGGTGGAAATAGTGACAAATTCAACTCTGACCTAGCTAATCAGCAGAGTGATGTAAGGATGCTAGAAAAAAATATCTTTTCAAGTCATGGAGGGGAAGTTGCTTTTGCTTTTCGGTATGGCGATGTTCATTTATTCTTTGGCAGTAGCTTTAATCTCATAGATTACTACTGTGCCACAGTTGGGGTTTTTGTTGCCCTACTAGCTTTCTCTTCTACTAGCTATTGTATGGCCTCTGTTTGGCATGATGACAGCAAGGATTGCACTGTACTGAAGATTCTATGTATTATACCTCCTGCTAGTCAAAGTAGTCAAGGGAAAGGTAATGCAGCTGCCTGGGAACGAGCTATAGAAGACAGGTATGAAGTTGATTTTTCTTGTCATCTTGTTGCATCTCTGTATTTATATTGTGGTTTATTTCACTGGCCTACGGTTTGATTTTTCTTATCCATTACCAGATTTTGGTGGGGCCTCTCAGTTGGATTTGATTGGTGGGATGCTGTTGGTTGTGCACAAAGTGCAGCTGAAGATGACACAGGTAGAATTAATGTACATTATCAAAAGGAAATAAGTTATGTGTTGGTGAAAGATAATTTAAGTGATGATGGGAAGCCTTTTATGTTAACAAACCTTTGTGACTCATTTGTATTCATTCAAACTGCCAAATGGGAGGAATACTCACAGACTACTATATTATAAATCCAAGTAGAATTTTTGATGCAAATGTTGTTTCTGCAATTGGAATATGTGTTCAAAGGTCCCCATCTGTGGTTTGACCCTATTTGATAACAAGTTTAAAATGAGTTTTTGGCATCTCTTGATTCCAAGGACGTAGGTGGCAATTTGGTTGAACGTATTACATCACAGTGTTCCTCTTTTCATGGTCAGTTCATATAAATGTTTGTATATTATGTTGGTAACACATGGTACAATTGTTCTTGTTCTAGTATTGAAATGTTGTGAAGCATATAAGTTCATGAGAGAGTTCAACTAGATTCTATTTTCTCAAATGATGAGTTGAACATGATGATGGAATTTGCTTTAGAAATTGAATACTTTGAGAAAACTAGGTTGTTTTAACCCCATCTTCATAATAGACCTTGGAGATCGGGTCAAACGACTAACACTCCCAAAGTTTATCACCCTTATTAAAAAGGTGCTTGTTTATGCCAACACGACTTCAAAAGGGTGAAGTAGGACAAGTTACACAATCACACAGGCCTGAGTATGATCAAAAAATTCATTTCTTATCTCAAAGCATAAGTGATGATGGGAAGCCTCTTATCTTAACAAACCTTTGTGACTCATTTGTATTCATTCAAACTGCAAAATGGGAGGAATACTCACAGACTACTATATTATAAATACAAGTAGAAATTTTGATGCAAATATTTTTTCTGCAATTGGAATATGTGTTCAAAGGTCCCCATCTGTGGTTTGAACCTGTTTGATAACAACTTGAAAATGAGTTTTTGGCATCTATTGATTCCAAGGACGTAGGTGGAAATTTGGTTGAACATATTACATCACAGTGTTCCTCTTTTCATGGTCAGTTCATATAGATTCTTTGTATATTATGTTGGCAACACATGGTACAATTGTTTTTGAAGGATATTAGGCAACAATACGATCTCCCCAATCACCCCTTGTTCAAGATAAAGGGAGCTAAGTTTTCCTATCAACAAATTTTAAGATTAACGTTAACCAGAGTATGAAGCTATAGATATGACGTTGACAATAGAGATACCCATTGCTTTGTGGAAGAATGCTCACACAGTGCGGCTAAGGGAGAAAGTTGTGTCAGAGTATTTCTAATAAAACATATTAATCTCCAAAATTATTTAAGATGGGGCATTCAAGTCTTTGGCAAACGTGTTGATAAGTGCTCTTATGGTGCTTTTAGGAAATGGGATATCAATTGCATGACAAGTTGTTACATTTTGGTAACATGTCATAAGTTTATTTATTTGTTGGCACTATGTTCAACACTTATCAACTAGATATATACATTTTCCATAAATGCATATAGGTTGACAAATTGGTTGAGAATTTATGAAATTGGTTGATGATGGCTTGGAATATAGAGACCTGCAATTTATTTTTGAAGCTTATCATCTTCCCAGGCATGCTTGATCAGGAGCTAATGGAGATCTTTGTAGAATGGAACAGAGGATGATTAGGGTAGTGGAGAAATGGACCAAGAAAAGACATGAAGGGTCCATATGTTTCACCAAAGACAAAGATCAAGAGTGGAGGTAATATTATTGCGTGCTCATTAGCTAGGAAGAAGTTTTTGCATTAGTGGACTCGAGGCCAAAATTTTAAGGATGAAAAATGCTTCGCAGATTGTTGACAGAGGATCTCAACTGTACATATACTCATTATAAATGTAATTTCCTACATCATTCATGAAGTAACCAGAGTTTTCCTTGGAGTTATCTTTGTTTTATCTAACGAAATGGTTTATTCAAGATTTGGTATAGCTTGTGTGGCCATGGTTACTGACATATCTCTTTTTCTAGTATTGAAATGTTGTGAAGCATATAAGTTCATGAGAGAGTTCAACTGGATTCTATTTTCTCAAATGAATTGGGTGAAACAATTACCCTTGCAAAATTCCAGCATGAGAATATGATCATTTGAAGAATGTGGAATTCATTGTCTAATAGCAGTCTGTGGGGGTAAAATTATGCATCAAAAATATCTCAAAGCTTAGTCAATGGAACAGTGGATCAGCGCAGGACCTAAGCTTGGTGTGGTTAGTAGATTGATCATTAAGGGGGTTGTTAAAGTAATGATAGCTTGATCATGGTCAATTACACATTAGACATGGACAATAATACAGTCGTTCTGACTTTTGATTATTTTACGCTTTTATGATTTATTTCACTTTAGTGTATTTCTCGGTCTATCCTACATTCATAAAGTGGATTGACTCGACTAGCATGTAGCCATTGATAAGGAGGCTTTCTCTGGCATGGCTGAGATCAGTTTTTGAACTTGATACATTTTTTTAGCACCCATTTTCCTTCTCATGTTACAATGGTCTTGATTCCCATAGAAATGAGCATAAATTGCTTGATTTTGTCTACATTTTCCAATTTTGATGGACTGTCTCGTAACATGCTTGAAGGATAGCTTTTTCTTGTCAGGCATCGATTGATTATATCTGTGAATCAACAAATGCAAATGGAGTAGTGGGGTTATAGTATTTAAATTTTAGATATCCCCTACGCATCATGGCATTCATGCTTAAGATTATAAACTACTTATTCTTAACCCATCTGATTCGAATGGGTATTCTATGTACCTTGTCTTCATTTAAATTTTAAATTACTTGTTCACTTGGTTTAAAGGGAGCTACCCCTACTTTATTTATGGGAGCATGTTTTGTTTAACTTTTTGGATAGCTTGAAAGTTTGAAGTAAGGCTGAAGGTCCTACATGATAGAGTGCACAACAGGGGAGAGGAGAATGGGAAAACTTATATCATTCTTTTCCTTGTTTCACAGGTTCTATGACATTCTGCTTTTTGACAGGAGCTCTTCATTTTGGCATATTTGATTCATATTTCTGTTACTGTTGTAAGTCTTATTCTGGTCCTTATTACCAGGCTTGTTTTTGCATTGTGAAATTGTATAATCCTCCTTTTTTAGTTATGGATTTTGTTAGCCACCTATAACATTTGTTAGATCAAATGGTGGCTAAATCTTTTTTAGCCTTCAAGAAACAATTCATTTACAAATTGTGAGTTCTTGAAGTCTTATGATGTTCTTTATCCTTTCAGTTAATCTTCACTGCTGTTTCACACTAAATCCTAAAGAACTTGCGGTTTACCAAGAGAAAGACTGCTTAAGAGGCTCCATTCTCCATCTTTTCACTTATCCATTTCACTCTCCACAACAGCTTCAATTTCATCCATAAGCCCCTTCATTTTCCCCTCTAAATCATCCTAACCCTCTTTAAACCTTTTATTTTACCTTTATCTGGTTTAAAAAACCCTTTTTTCCCTCTATCGGAACCCTTTTCAGGCCTTAAAAAACTTTGTTTTTGGCCTTAATACATTTTTCTGCACTATAAAGTTTTTAAGCCCCCAGGAGCTTATTTACCTTATCCTTTTCCTCCATATGTCCTAAAGCCCATCAATCGGGCGCTAAAAGGTCTTAAAACTCCTTCAAAACCCCTTTTCCCTTCTATTTTTCCATTTCCGATATTATGATTTTAAACAGATCTAGACCATTGATCCCATATTAGATCCGACGGTCCTCATCTTATCGCATTATCGCATTTTCTCTACCCAGGCCCCCATTTCCCTAAAACCCCGATCCGCCGATGCGATGAGTCGCTCGCCGATTCAATCCTAACCGTTGATCTCCCTCTCTAATCCAACGACCAACGCTCCATTGCATTGCGCGAATTTTAGAGTTCCATTCCCCTTTTTCTTCAATGGCCTGATCTGTCGATTTGATCTCAGTCGTTGAAACCACAAGAACCAATAACCGAGATTAAGTCGCGCTCCGCCCATAACCCTTCGCCATCACCCCTCCGATTAAGTCCCAACCGTCGATCTTACTCCCAGATCCGGCAGACAGCGCTCAATCGCATAGCGCAAATCTTAAATTTTTATCCCCTTATCTCTTTCGATTTGCGATCCCTGATTCAGATCATAACCATTTGTTCTCCCATATCCAACGATCAGGATTCAACCCGATAAAACTAACTTTCCGCTTAAATTTTCATCCTGACACTTAATCTTTTCCGCTACACGACAAAAACAAAGGTCGGTCCCACCATCCAATACTCCGCACATATTTTGGTCTATCGCGCGTCACCCTCACCGTCCGATCTGCTCCCGATCATCCAATGACCAGAAATCCATATCGCGTGATTTTTGGCCTCTCCTCGCAGTGCGCTACTTCTGCGCGATATAAGCGGTTTTGAAAAAACACGTGTCGATCGCTAACATAGATCGCGTTCCAAAATTTTATACCGCTTACCCCCCCAAAAGCCACGCGAAAATCACTGTCGGTTTTCTCGAAACCACCCTTCTGCATATTCGCGCCATAATTTAATTTTTTTTTTTTTTTCTGGTTAGCTGTTCTGCCAAGTTTCTTTCTGTTTCCACTACATTTCTGTCATCCTCAAGCATTCCTACCGCCTCCATCAAACCTTTGAACGCAGTTAAACCATAATCCGCAGGGTTTCTTGACAGTTTATTGTGTTTTTGCAGGGTTTTTAATGGTGGTTGTTCTGTGCATTTCCATAGTCACAGACAAGTGACCGTATGAGTCCAGAGCGACGATTCTGTGATTTATATTGACGAAGAAAGGGAACTGCAGGTTTGAAATCCACGTTTAAAATGAATTGGATCACGATCCAGGGTTTAACAGAAACCCTCCAACAACAGAAAGCCACCTGTACCTGTATAAACAAAGAACAGTAAAGTGTATCAATGTTAAAGAATCAAGACCCGAAGACGAAGATCAAGGCTTAATTAAGCCTAAACACAGTTGAAATCATATTAAAGTGTTTTAAGATAAAACACAAACAATTATATCAGTCGAAGAAAGCCTCCACTGCCACATCAGAGGCCAAAATATCCTTTCAGCTACCAAAGTGCCACCTATAACTCAAATAAATCAAAAGAAGACACAGTTATTACCTTAGTAAGTGATATTTTGTTTAAAGCAGCCGGAGTTATTTCCAGCTTGCCAAAGAGCTTTAAAAGTCAACAAAGCCTGCCAAGTAGATCAAATACTTAATGTGAACCAATTAATACATAGGAAAGATTAGAAATCTTCTCTCTCGAGCCCCTCAAGGGCAGAGAAACATTAAATTGTATTAATTGAACAGATTGCCCTACCTTTTATTCCACCTCCTCTTTCTTCTATAAATACTTAGAAGATGAGAGGTTGTTGGTTGGACTTTGATGTAATAGTTGCTTCGAATCATTGTTGAGTGTAAATAAGTTCTGAAGCTTTGAAGCTCTGTTAAGTTATTGAAGAAGATAGGCTGAGAAGAGAAGTTCGAAGCTATGATGAAACATTGGACATGTAGTTTGTAACTAGATTGACAATCAATATACAAGCTGATTCTTGGAATCCTGGTCTATATCATTGGTGAAGTACCTCTTACTGTTATTGTTTTCCTTTCATGTATGCCATTTTGTTCACTTTTCTCTGATAAAGAGCAGCGAGCATAGAGCTAGGATTTACTATTAAAAGTACCCTACTCTCACTGATAAGCTTTATCTTAATGTTTTCTGCTAATTGTGATTTGGGAATGACTTAAACTAAGTGTAACACTTATCAAGGAATGTTGGTTAGTCCATGTCTTGATGTGCAAAACTTGAAAGGAAGTTCTTGAATGATATTTTCATTGCATGCTAAGTAGATTTAAACTAGGAAAGTTTATGGTTTGCTTTGTCTTCTAGTTTTTTCTCCAAAATTTGTATGAAAGTTTCCCTAAGAGTATGCTGAAAACAGGCCTAGATTTTAATGATATCTTACCTGATTTTAAGATGCACTTTGTTTTTCTGATCTATTTTCATCCCTTCTGAAAGTAGTCTAGTGTGATTACTGGATTGTTGTTTGATAAGTTAGCTATAATACAAGCTTGTCCAAAGAAGTCTATGGTTAGCCCTGTCCTTTGGTTGGTTTCAAACAGTTGCTTAAAAAGGCCTTTCTTGTATGGTAAGTTGATAAATCCTTGTTGAAATTATTGACTTTTACCTCTTTCTCAACACTTTTAATGTTCCACTCCATCATTTAATCTAAAGGATCTTTTGATATAGATGACTTGCCCCTTGGACCACTCTTGAAATTGTTGTACAACTAAAACCTTTTGTGACTCCTTTGCCCAATGGTTTAAAGTTGTTTCATACTAATCCTATCTGCTGAACACTTCTCAATATACTTGCATCTTCACCCTTCAGAAACTCTTTCATTTGGTGATATTCCATCCAATCAAAAAATCATACCCAACCAAACAAACAAAAACCCTTGTTCTTAATAACTAGCCTAATATCATTTTCAGACCTTAAAAGATAAATCAATCTTTGAAACTTATAGAGAGATCCCTCTCTGGATTCAGGAGGGATAGATCCTAGAATCCCAAAGTGGTTTGATGTTGTCTTGTCTTTTGGCTTGTCAATCTGCCAAAACACAGGAACCCCAACAGATTTATCCTTGATTGCATGGACTACAAAGGCATTCAAATAGCATGCTTAGTTGGTCGGTGTATTTAACAAATAACAATATACTGTAAGCTATGGAATATCCAAAATTTTCACAATTGGGTTCCTTAGGGTTTCTCAACGTGTTATTTGTTTTAGCTTGAAGTGGTAATCTGAACTGCTTTTATCATTTCTTTGAAATCTCATGGCATTGTGTCTATTAAATGTTTTCCCATGCTATTTTTTTGACAAAAGATCCATCTTTCCTTTCTAGATGAGCATGTAACCAGTTAATCCAATGTCTTTTTTCCTTGACAACGATATTTCTAACCTACTAAGTTCCTTATTTACTAAAATTGTTCATGGTTTTAGTTTCAATTTTTTTTATCAGTGTTCTTTCAAGATAGCATATTAGTGGAACTGGATTGCAACTAGTGAAACAAATCGGTCCAACCTGTTTGGGTGTCAAGCTGGTCCAGTTCAAGGTCTAGGACTGAAAATGGTTGGTTCAGTACTGAACCAACCTTTTTTCACTGAATCGGCCAGTTTTTTCGATGTAGTCAAGGGACGTTCCAAACACAATTTAAAAAAAAAACAAACAATCAAAACAAAAACAAAAAAAATTAAGTGGGGCATCCTAATATTCAAGGTACTAGCAGATAGCTACCACATTGCAAGAAAAACTCAAGATTTGCAGATCCCTTGTCCTAGAATGATACAGTTTAAAAGAGGCAGTAATCCTCTGTTTTATGGCGTCTTCACCCAATATATGTAGATCCTCTCCTATAAATGGTATAGAATAAGAGGCGTTAACCCTTTGTTTTATTGGGATTTCCAGTCAACACATGCAAGACGCACCTTTCAGCTAAATTATAATAATAAGATATCCCTAATAACTCATGGAATAACTTTATGCTAAGATTTTTGGACCGATAAAATTTGCTAAATTCGCCTAAGACTTGCACCTAGAAAACTGTGTGAAACTACCTCTTAGAGCAGACCAACAACGAGGCATTATGTCCTCCTCAGGCATCCAAGGTCCAAATGGAACATATTTTCTCACTTAAAATATTGTTTTCACCAAACCCAATGATAGACTGTCCGCCATGCCCTTTTGTTAAGCGAATTGTAACCCACCTCCACCTTTTCTCAAAATCCCCAATTCTTCAGCCTTTGCAGCAGCCAATTTTACTGACAAATCATCGCCATTACCAATAGATAAATCAAATCCTTCTTATTGAACAATCTCATATTAGCATAATGAGAAAATCCAGAGAACAAGCTTACGAGACTCGAAATTATGTGTAGCTAGTACCAATGATGATTTATTTTGCACCACTAGGGTTTCACCCTGCGAAGCAGACGGAATAGTCTGGAACTGCCGCCATGGAGTCACTGCAATGTCTTGGTGCACAATTTTAAGCCCCACAATACCTGAAATTTCAATTCAGAACAAATCATAACCTAAGAATTTGGAATTGGACCTCAATATCAATGCTAGTAGTAGCATGAGCAACAACACTGCGCTTAGTAGAACTAGAACGCATTTTCCAAACTACATGAGAACTACTTCCCTCACGAGTCACCATGTGCCATGCTTGGTCTCGATGGTTCACTTCCTTCAACTCCTGGTTCAACTACCATATGTTCATTGGAACCAACACCCCGAACTCCATTAGACAATGATTTGCCATTTTGTACTAGTGATTCGCCATTTGCACTGGTGATTCGCCATGATTTTACAAGATAATATAATCTCGTGAGAGATTCGCCAAAAAAATATATATACATATTATATTATTAACAAAATCGCCTTCCATTTTTTCTATGTATCATGGGGATTCTCCCATTTATTATACATATAAATTTAGGGGGGTTCTTAAAATTTTCCCTGCATTGGACTTACCCAATCCAACTGCTCAACTGGTTCAATGATACCTACAGCAAGAATTTTATCCAACTCTTCCTTGACCTTTTTCTTGTATTTAGGATTTAGTCGATAAGGCCGCTGCTTGACAAGGCGCGCCTTCGCTTTCCGAG